>JAHZMV010006363.1:0-33410 GCA_027743765.1 Coecobrya sp. COE2
TTTATCATAATATTAGAAAACTCACCGAGTGTAAAAACTTTGTGTGCTTTTGCTGATGCGCCATCTGCAAATAGGCATATATGTTGGTGCACATAAAAATGGGACGATAACGATATAAGCCATTGCTGATGTGGAGATGACGATGGTCTCCTCCGCCTCATCTTCTCATTCATTCATTTGGACCTGATACTACCACGTTACGTTACCTATGTTTTATACCTACTTTGATGTTACACATATTATTTTACACTCTCTTTCAGCTATTTCATTCATTGGGTGAACTTCCTTTTCCACTTGATCTTCTAAACTTGGCTTTGTACTCAACTCGTACGACGTAGTACAGTGAAAGAGAAACATTATACTTGACAGTGTGTGTACATAAATAAGTGTAATATAGCAACTGTTCTTGCTTGCTCCTCTTCTGCACAAACACACACACACAGGCATATTGATGCTGAGTGAACGCTCTTAAAAGAGTCGACGATTGGGGGATGACTGACCAAAAAAATCTTTGTACCCTGCCAAAAACTCCTGGTTGTGTAGTAAACTATATGCATAGTGAGATCACCCATTAAATATCTCTGCGTTTGCCATGTATAATGCATTTATACTACCTAGAGCGTAGTACGCACGCACACAAAATGCTTACACTCCATTAGATACGATATATGCATTACCCCAGCAATAACAGTAGTGTGGTTGTAGTTGCAGAAGCAGTTTACTTGTTCCATTTTTCAGTTCAATAGCAGAGCAGAGTTGATGTTGATGATGTTTCATTTTATATTGTTTCTCGGCCTATGTAGCAGTACGTACGAGTAACGATGCGAACGAAGTGTACATCCTTCCTTTTTGCTACACAAAAGGCCAGCAAACCATTAAATATCAACGTGATCATCGTTATCATCTGTGTCCGTCGTTTCTGTTAATTCTTCGTAGGTTTTAGTAGTCAGGAGTTTTTATGGAGTAATAATAAGTTGAATTAAAGATGGGGATTTACGATTTGCCACCACATTGACAAAAATTTTCGTCGCATAAAAAGTTGTACTCTAGATGATGACAAGATTGCCTTTTTTTTTAGAAAAAAGATGAGTAATGTTTCCTTTGGTGCTGTTTTGCCATGCGCACGTCTTTTCGTCATGTTTTAGGTATTTCTAAATAAAAATGGGTGCTACCGTATATAGTACAAGTAAGTGGTAAGCAGTAAATCTAGTGTACACTTGGTTAGGCAATAGAATCCGAATAATACTGCAGAGTAGCAGTTATGCAAATGCGATGGGAGCGTTTTTCACAAAATTAGCGTGCAAACCTACCTATCTTCTATCTATCTACAAACATTGCATTGTAAGCAGAGTACATAGGTACATTATATTTCCGTATATTCTCCGTAGTTTAGTAGTAGTGAGAGTTGCAGTTGTACATACGGTTTTTGAAGGATATTGTTCTCCGCCTCCTCATAAAAATGATTCAAAACGCAAATGCCAATAATGAAGTTAGTGGACAAGAATATATTCCGCTACATGAAGTAGGCCGAACCACAAAATTGTTCTGCAAGACGAGAGATAGTGGTGAGACATGCTTTACTTTTATTATTACCATTATTATTATCATTTACTCCGACTAGAGTACATGTACTTGATGCTTTAGATGAACAATTTATACTACACATATGAGAAGAGATGACCGATAAACTATATAATCTTACTCTGTCTGGAATTCAAACATATTATAAGCAATTTCACTGCTGTATAATATGCTCCTTGATATTTTTCAAGTCATTCAGGCCATTTAAGCAAAAGAAATAGCATAGGAAACGTTTTCCTGGTAAATTACTGAATATATTTTTATGCTCGTTTATCTAATGGACTACCAAAAATATTTTTATTTCGCATATACATATTATATTATAGTATCATGCATTTGCTGTCACAGTAAAAGCAGAGAAATACACACAACACACTCCAAACTCTATTTGGTGGTACAAACGGCATTAGAAAAAAATATTAAGAGCAAGACATTTGCGCTGTTAGTTTTCCCCTTTATTTCTCCATGCACGATTTGCTTTCTACTATATCACCATGAGTTGTACAGTGTATTTTTTGAATTACCTTCACTGGAACAGTTCGCTTACTTGACTTGCTCGTGTGTGTACACAGTCAGTCAGCTATACACCGCAAAAGCACAGAGCACACAAAGTAAATGACCATATTATTCAGAGAGGAGTCATCTAGATTTCTTTTTACTATCTGTTTGCGTCTTTCTTCACTACTCCACAATGATGATGTTGATGATGCTTTCGGTCGTTCTGTTTCCTTTTTCCTCTCACTCAGGTTCTTCTTATGTGTTGTCATGGACTATATGACTCCACTGGTGAAGCATCTGTGTGGAAGGAAGGAGAAAGTAGTAATGGTCGTAGAAAGTGAGTAGAAGGGAAATAAAATAAATTGGAAGAAAACAGACAGTGGCCCATTACCTTGAAGAAAGTTATGGATTGGCATTTTCTTTCTTTCTTGGGGGAGGTGGAATAATAATGTAATGTGAGTACATATCATCTATCCTCTCTCTCTCTCTTCTTCTTCTTTCCATCTCTCGTTCACTACTACTGCATATGTTATTAAGAAAGGGAGAGTGTACATAGTTACACACATGTATTATATAAACAGAGTATATTTTATATATGCAGTCATCCCATCGTCTTCATCAAAATCATCATGGTCGTCATTCCTTTTACTTTCCTCTAAGATGACTTTCAGCACCGGCAAAAGGCATGCCGAGCCAAAACCAGGAGCATCATCAGTCAGTAGCAAAACTAACCACGAACAGCTCAACCAAGTGAAACCATCATCATCATAAAACAAGCTGACGAAATATAGACTGCACTCTTCTTTTTCTCCCACACACACACACAGACACACACTTCCAGTTGTGGTGTGGCGGTACTAAAAACCACACACATACTTTGATATAACTATACCTCGGTCTTATTGCGTATATATTTAAGTATGGTTATGTATTAAGAAGGCAAACATGCCATGCCACATGGCATTATTCTATGTGGGAAAGGAATTGTCCTTCTTGAAGAGTTCTCAAAGTCGTAAGTCGCAGGAGAGAGTATTATGTCATGACATGTCATGCAGCAATAGTAACAGGCGCATATGTACCTTCTTCTAGTTTATTGTAGAAGACTCACACTCACTCACGTAAAGTCCAAATGCATAAGTGAGTAGTAGTGTGTGAGTGGGAGAGAGAGAAATAAGGGAGAAAGATGAATATAATGTAAGAAGAAACAGACGAGAGCTTTTTAGAATTGCAACTAGCTACTAAAGTAAAGGACAGACGGAAGGATGGAATGACTTGCTGTCTGCCTGTTGTGTCCTCGTCTTCGTTGACGAGAACGATGAGTGTGTGGTTACTGTACGAATTTAGGTAAGTACGTAGTACGCTGGGGTGTGACGTTGATATTATATGTATTGTGTATATGAATTCATGACATAAACACACACGATTACTTTCTTTCCTTTGGATTTTACAATGAAAGAGTGTGTGGATAGCAAAATATAAATATTAAGTATATTGGTGTAGATACATATATACGGCGTAGTACTGGTAGTAATAATCATAATGTGTGCGAGCAAGTAGATCCTTTACTGCTGCTACCTACAACGACAAAACTGGAAAGTAGTGGAAAATGTTTTCACCACGACCAGATCTACTAAAGTCGTCACCACGAAAGTTCTTCGCCTGCTGCCTGCACGCACAACAAGCAAAAAAAACGTTTACTTTCACGAATAGCAGCAGTAGCAGCATTGCCAACGATAAAAAGCAACTCAAAATTTTCTACGTGTTGTATGCATAACACTAATATGAGTTATAAAGGGAAACGTTCACTTTCCACGTTTCTTGTGATGCGTTGCTGGAAAGCTGCCGCTGAAATAAAATGGGCCCAGGTTGTAAAATATATAAAGTAAAGTGTTAGATGGAAGAGAAGAGATAGATGGATGACGGGAGAATGAAAAATCCACTGTGATGAACGAGAATGAAAATAATGTAAGTACCTCTATCAGTTCGAACATGTATGTATGTACATAGGTATGCATATATTACCTATTGCAGTTCGATGTGTGTCTGTTAAACAAAATTCCTATGAACCACAGCTACGTAGTTGATCTTTACAACAGCGGGAAAATGGAAAAAGTTCTCTTCACGTAGTAGCGTACATTCATTTTCTAGCCGGTCTTCTCTCTCCACTCTCCTCAATGCATTCTTCTCCACTTACTTATTCACGTCTCTCGAGTAGCTTATGATTGGATGACATCTCATCTTTTCCTTGATGTTGACAAAGTTGAGTTTGATTCAATTGTATTTCTCGATTTTGTTCTCTTCGTTCGCTACCTCACCACCACTACACTCACTCTCTACTACCAGTGCTAGTAGTAAAATGCACACATGTTGGGTACTACGTATGTATGTGTGTCATGTTGATGTTGGAAGGAATGTTGAATGTTGGAGTATGAAAGATTCGCCTGTGCAAGAGGAGAGTAGGAATCAAATCGTGGATGATGACAGAACTGTGCTGGTGAAATGAGAAGGATGACGAGCGGACAACCATGATGATCATCATGATCAGGACTCTGCTGCTGTGTATTACGACATAACAGACATCTCTTCAGTTTCTTGTCTCTTTCAGTACGAAATCATTCACTTACCCACACTATACATAAGAAACGAAATAAAACTGTGCATGTGTTACTGCTGTACTAGAACTCAGTCTATTGCCTTTTCTCTCAACGAATATTTTTTTTACAAAATATGTTTTATATTAAATAAGTATACATTTACACTAAATTGTATAGATATAGAAATGTATGAACACAAGAGGAGTGACGGGATCACATAGAATTCATTTCTTTCTACCTTTTATATAAAAATATAAGAATTTGTGAAGTCGGCATGCATGTGTGGACCATGAACAAATATTGCTTGAAATCACGTCAAAAATAGATGGTGTGCTCCACTATTATTATCATGTGATATATACACATACAAGTTTGTATAATAACGTGTGTGCATCTATGCCTATCTACCTTGTAAATATGAGCATCATGCATGCTCTTAGCAAGATTGTAAGCACATTTTCCCAACAAGACATTATGCAATGTCATTCCAGAAACTCGGTTCCGAAAAGTATTTTATTTGGTCCTTGACGTGCCTGCTTGTACGAGCTGCAGTGTATGGATTCAGGTATGACATTAGGATAATAATATATTGTAGCAAAGGAGAAGTCACACTGGCTGGTGGTGCTCACAAGAAGATATATATTTATATAATTTTTCCCCAAAAAATATGTATGAGAGCGAATGTATGCGCCCTCAATTTTTAAGCATTCATAGCAAACATCCACCTAGTCTAACAAGCAAATACGACGACTAATATCACAAAGATGTATATGATAATAGTACAAGCTTCATCCCAGAAAGACAGCTAAGGGATTTTCATCTGAGCAAGATTGTGAGAGAGGAAAGGAGAAAAGGAGAGTCATGACGTGTAATCAGTTTCTTCTCCGTTCTGTCTAAAATGACTTTCATTTTAAAATTCACTCTCGTTGCATTGCATTATACTTTCCATTACATATTGCATCATCATCAGGGCAAAATTCTCGTGAGCATCTACACTAACAAAATTATGGTACCGGTGTACTAGTACGGAGTCCTATTCTCTCTCTCTCCCTCTCCATTTTTTTCCACACAAGAGATTCGTCCATTTTTATGAACTACTTCTTTTACCGCATGTCGATCTTCATTCCGTTTTCTTCTTTTTTGTCTCTTCTTATATTCCCTTTTTGTCATGTCATCGTCGTCGTCACCATCTTATTTCTTTTCTAACAGTGAGACGGAGAGTCATGCACACGCTCGTCCTTCAATCCGACTACATTATTATTATTATCATTATTATTGCTATTATATGTTCCTGTTCTGCTTCGCTATTTTATATTAATACTCTATATTCCCACATGGCATATTGCTAAAGGCGACAAAACTTCATACAGGCACGCAATGCAGAACAGCATAGGGATCATCATCACGATGAAGAAGCGCGATAATCATGATGACGGTGATGGCACCACACTCTTGTGTCTCTTTCCAACTTTAACTTCCTATTCATTCTCTCCCAGTTGGCAGTATAATTTACGGATGTAGGTACGACTGCACGGTAACATTACCAGTGGTACTCCAGCATAAAAACATGAGAACATTCCTTTTCTACCTTCGAAATACTAGAAAAGGTATCAGGGCCACCAACAGCACAGAAAAACCGTGTGATATCATTATCGTCAAGAAAAATGTAATGTTATGAATGTCAGCTGAGGATGTGTAGGCACATTACTAGTTATAGGAGCAGCAGTGTAGGAAAATGTCGTCAGTCTAGGTCCATTACGTGCTCACTTGTGTCATTTAGACCAGGAAAGTAAGAACAGTTGAATCAGAGACGATGAGAGAGAAGAGCTGAGATTTTTTGGTAGTGCGAGTGGTGAATGTGCATCGACTTTGGGTAGGATAGCAAAACATAAAAAAAAGGAATGTACATACATTCACTCTAGTCGTTTGATGATCACGATAGAAGTAGTGAAGTTAGCGAGATACATAGCAGTGAAGCAAACTTTTATGTACAGACGTATACGTATGTTGGTATTCTTATATTTGCGGATCAAAGAAGAATTGGAAAGGGGAGATTGGTCATTCATGAATTTCTAGAGGGTCTACGATTCTGAGCAAAAGTAGTGCTGAGCACTTGTCATCTAGTTTTACGTAATCAATACGAGTCGTATATTTATAGGGAATAGCATCTTTTCAAATAGAGCGTGTGTTCTTCACCCTCTATCAGAAATAGTTGTTTTTATACGAATATCAGCAGCAGCAGTATTAAGTAGAAGTAGTGGTGCAGATGAGAATGACTCAAATTACGATTTCGTTCCACTACTACCATACCACATACCATAACTTACTGGTCTATTTTTTGTAAGAAGAAGAAGAAAAAACCTACTTGTGAAGCACATAACATTGATGTGTGTACACACTATTTAGTAGGAAAGAGCGACAGAGATTCACATCTTTTCTGACTTGAGTTTCACCAAGTCTGCACATTTCTGTTTTCAACATTTCACTCTCTTCTCTTAAGATCACCACATTCTATCAGTAGAAAGGCAGGGAAAATGTACATAATAAGAAATGATAGTGGCATAGTAGTTGCGGAGGTATGAGGTTTAACCAATAAAAATCTCAAAGTTTTGTACATACATCTTGAGCTCTCATAACATTGAGGGTATACCACCATCACCACCACTACATTGCTTTCTCAACTCATCTTTCCGTTTCTCTCTCTATCTCTGGTATTTCCACCCTTTTCTAGACTTTACATGAACTATGAATACCATAGCCATGTGAAATTGACTAAAGTGAAAAAAGCAAGTTAACGCGCATCTACTTTTTGCATTGTGTACATTACTACAGAAGAGAAAAAAGAAGAAAAGGAAAAAGCCACCAACTTTTTGCCATAAAATCACAGTATTATTACAGTAACTACATTACTGGTCGCTAGTGGGTATGAGTTCAGCGATATTATATAAACCAAAAGGTGTCATGGTGGTTATAATAGTCCTTGTCGTCATCGGTCCTCTACCTCCACCACATATTCTGCTTCCTCCTCCTACAGTTTTCCTCTTTCAATTCATTCATTCACTCTTTTCGAGACACATTCAAAGAGAGATGGCGACGCAAAAAAATACACAGCAAGGCACCAAAGTACTCATTCAGATACAGACACCACCACCGGAGGATATCTCAATAAAGTAAACTTTATAAGGCGGTGTAAATATAAGAATATATATAGTAGTATATAAAATTATACATTCACAAATGATGTTGGTGGAGGCCACACCAAGCCGTCGCCATCAACTTGTGTACATTCTGTCTCTAGCTCTTTGAGAGTTAACCTTATACAAAAGCAATATCATTGCCATTCTTAGAAGTGACTGTACTTCACATCTTTACAAGAAAAAAACTTAAGCTCATGACTGAATTCTCTTTTACGAAATATATACTCACTCGTATGCAATATACCAATGTTCATTTTCGACAACGAAATGAGGGAGAGAAAAATGTCTCATCGTTTTTCGTTCTACTTTTCTGGGTGTCACACTCGGCTGACCAAAGAGCAGATTATGCATAAAATGTTCCAATATTGCCAGCTTGCTTTGCTTGACATTTTCACATAAAAGCTACTCTGATGTGACTACTGAGACAAACAGTTTGCAGAAAAAAGAAGAAAAAATGCCGATGGGAAAACAGAATAGAAGTTTTTACAATAGTATTATTATCATTATTCTGTATACTACACTGACACTAATACATCTCACAGAATGACGATCGGTAGTATGAAGTGATGTGATGGTGGTTGACTGGTTAGTTTTGCTGTGATGATAGTAACAGTGGCATTAGTTTTGGTTAGTGAAGAGTAGCAATGAAATCCATCGGGGTTGACAACGACATTACGTATAATAAACTTCCATGCATAAATACACACGATATACTACCTCCGCATCATCTGCCATTTTGATTATCTAAATACATAATACTGCCGTCGCTACAAAAGCCGTGATGATGGTGCCGTTTGTTCGAAGCACATTATAACTAAAGTGTCACCACGAATAACAATAATAACTATTAGTTCGTTGTAAGGTATTAATAAAAGTAGCGCGGTATTCTACAGTGGACAGTATTTCTTTAATACCTAATACAGTAATGTAAAATATACGAGCTCTTCAATCTTGAATCAGATTCGGCAAATGTATTTTTTCATTTCTTGACAATTTTTTCTCTTATCTGGCCAAAATTTATTCGAAACCGGCATATACCAGAATGGCATTGAGAAGTAATCTAAGAAAAACTGAGAATAAAACAAACTCCGTAATTGAAAAATATTTACTAAACACGATAAAACGTCCATGCTACCGAAACAAATTATATAGTAGCACAATCGCTACTTACTTGGTAATAATACCTAGTAATAGTTAGAGATAATGTGTATTATTTAATATACAAAGTTAGGTTACAGTAGTACCTATGTTGTTGTCTGTAAAAGTATTCCAGTTAGCCAATGAATGAATAAATATATATATAACAAAACATTAAGTGTACTAAAAGTTTATACTTCAGACAATAATATTTTTCGTGAAAGCAGAAATTGCATGGTGAATAGAAAATGCAGAGGGAGACGAAGAAAATTAGAGAGAAATGAATGTATATTCAATAGGAATATGAAAAGCTTACTGCTTCTTCTGAGTTTTGAATGTTCTGCTTCTGAATGTTTTGTTCCTATTGCGTCTTGCTGAGTTTCACGAACCAGTAGTCTGGTAGTACTCGGGGATAATAAATATAGTTTACACAATAATTATAATAGCAGCGACAGGAGTGAGAGCGAAACATAACATAATAAACGAAACTATGTTTTTCGAGTGTGTTTCCTTCGGAATGAAAATCGTTACGGATGGCTGTATGACAGAATGTTATGGTTGTAGAGAGCAATGAAACTGGAAGGCATGAATGATGATGGTATGCCATGACATGCATGGATTTAATGTGTGATACGTAAAATGTCTCTTCTCGCTCTTTCTCTAGCCCTCAGTCTGTGTATGTAAAGCTTTTCTATTTCGTGTTCATGCACACGATCTCCACACTAGTACGCATCTAAAACTACCTTTAAGCAATTGTAGCAGTAGTAGCGACATAGCGTAGGTATTACGATGAAAAGAACAAAGAAATGGTAGTAATACACGATAATCACTGGCAAAGGAGAGCGAGATGATCAGAAGGAAAATACACACATAGTTTTCTGGTAAACAAAAAGTAAATGTACAGCAAATGCATGAATACTTCTCATCAACATCGAAGCCACCACACACACAGTGGATTCTATTACATCAACTGCAACATTGTCAAATCAAAGAAAAAAGTTTGTTATTTGGTACGCTGCTAGTCCGCATTGACGTTTTCCCTGAACGAAAACCTGTGTGTTAGCTAGAGTTGTTTGTTGTAGTTGTGTGTGAGCAGCAGCATAATAAAAATACAAGCCATGACACACTCGTTTCGTATTATCAAGGATATTAGGATTTCCACACAAATATAAATCCTAACATTCTATAATATATGGAAGAGCGAATACGGCAAAAGCAATTCTTTTGATGATGATGGCAGCTGACAATAGTAGTAAAGTGTCGAGACACATTCTTCCATGTTCCATTTGCTCCATAGTGGTAATAAAATGCAGAAAATGTTAATATTCCAGTTAGAAGTGAACGTAAAATGTTATAGTGGTCGTAATGGAATAAGATTTTTATATTTTTACTGCTTCCACTAGCACATACATATCATAAATATCATACCTACACCAGACCTGGGTTATATAATGTTCCGGGTAATATCGGCCGATTGTTTTTGTCAAATGAAATGCAATGGGCTAAAGGGTTTAACTTTGCTCCTCATAACTTTTATATACTAAGGTAGTTAGTTAGTAGATATGTATACTTGCATAAGTTCGTATACATCCCCAACCAACAAAAAAATGTAATCGCAAAAATAATTGAAGACACATTGTACTACTTTTCCAAGTATTTGATTGATAAAAAGGCGTACAAGAATTTTTACATGTTGTCTGGCCTTTTGCATGAATGGTCACGAAATATTATGCCTATACGTACCTAACTAAACTACACAAAAGGTTTCCATTTTCGTCAAAGGAACCCAAACAGGAGCACAATGACAATGGTCAAAGTTCTCAATGAGTGAGCAAACGTATGGTTTCTATTATACCTTTTGCACAGAGGTGGATTTATATATTATGTAAATAGTAAAAGCTTTAGTGTGAGTGTGTTTGTGTGTACACTGCACATCATCTCTTCCCTTCCTTTCAGTCTACTCACTAACATCTGACAGAGCGCAGAACAAGAATAAAATATTGACACTTTTAGAGGACATTCGGAAGCGTAATAGTGGGAAAAGGGTGTACATACGTAATGAAGGTTTTATGCTTACGTAAAGCATACACACATAGATCACAGAACACAGTAGACAACCCAACTACATACCGTTCCTACAATCACCGCCAGCACATCATCATCAGAATCTGTTTTTCCTATATTTTGGATTGAAGTAAAGTTGAATTTGGTGGTGATGGTGGTACAGAATGCTCGACTAAGCTTTCCAAGTTAGCGAGAAAAGAATATGGAATGGAAATAATATGTTGAAAGAGGTAAACATGTAGGTATATAAATAAATAGATCGCAGAGGGATAATGCACAAGTTTCGATCGGTTGTTAGTGGACTTACAAAGTCGTACCACCAACTTGCAAACTTACCTCAGGAACAACAACATCATCGTATCAATAGAAAAGGGAAATCAGCACGGAATGGAATGGCAGAAGAAAATGGTAGATGAGGAGCGATATAGAGAGCGTACATACAAATGAGCAAAGCTAGCAAGCAAAAAGGCAGCAGCAGCAAACAGATGAAAGTTTTTTTCTGGAAAATGGATCCTTATTGCAAAGTAAAGCCGAGCGAAGGCAAAAAAGTTGAGCTTGCCCATTTTGTATGGTAATGTATACTGTTCCTTTGCTTATAAATTGCAAAATAAACTGTCAGTTTTTTCCTCATCCTCGCTCTCTTCTCCCTTTCTGTGGTCGCTGTTTTCTCTCTCCTTTTTGCTGATGTTGCTCCCTTATTTCCATTTTCTGCACTGGCAGCAAAAAAAGCGTAACTATACAACACGGCTTGCTCTCATTTTTAGGAAATAATGTTCAACGTACAGAGCATGCACATCACTCTTAGATAGCTATATATGTACGTACACACTCAGTCTGTCCAGGCTCACTCAGCTCACAAGTTCAAGTTGGATGAGTGACGAGAGTTTTCTTATTTTTTCTTCTCTGTGGATATGCCATCATAATCACCACCGTCCTTATGGAACATGGAGCAATGTTCTACTTTACAATTCAACAGGGACTTCAGTACTAGCAGCAGCAACTATATATCCTTATACATAATAAATACATATACACAAAAAACGAAACTTCTTCATAGAGACTCGTATAGAGAGAATATTTTGTTATGGTATGCCTTTTCGTAACTTATTCGCTCTAGTTTCCCCCTTTCCGGCCTATGTACTTTTGTACTTATGAGTATGAGGCAATTCTATTATCATTATTGTTATGTCTTTTTGTGTTTCTTTCTGCTGCTTTTGCGTTTCTCTTTCTTTCTTTCGCTCTCCTTTCTTTATGGAACATGGTGGGCGCTTTTAGTACGGCAAGTGGCAAAGTCGATAGCTAAAGGCAGACACACAGATAGAGAAAAAAAACAAGTGAAGAGAATATTTTAAACAAGGGGAAAACGCCTGAGAATGAAGTAATAAACCTTTAGCCTCACTCTAAAAGAAACGCCGTTTAAATGTTTGAATTGAGGCAGGAATTGGTGAATAAATGAATGAAAATTTACAAAGAAAGTCCATGCAGTTTCAGTGACGATACAATATAATGCATTCCACATACTTAAATATATTCATGTTGGCTCTGAAACAAAATAAAAAAGCAGAATGTCTTTCAAAACGATACTTCTGTAAATTTGGGTACAAAATACATATTTTCTAAGAGAAAGGCCGGAAAATAATACCGAGAGAAAAGTACCCCACTCTATCGAGTAAATAAATCTTTTTAAAAATGTTTCCCATCCTCATCTACACTTCCTTCACCCAAGTTATTATTTCCTCCACTTGAAATCTAGAAATTAGTTTACATCCTTGTTTAGAAGTTTTAGTGAAACAATAGCGGCAATCGGCAATCCTGTTAAAATCTATCTTTTTTATTTTTACAATTTTTATGGGGAATGATAGCAATACACTCGTATAGCAGCCATGCTCAAGTATGGTGGTGTTTTTGTAAATGATCCTTCTCATTTTATCAAAGGCGGTCTTAATCCATTCATCATGATGACAAACTGTAAACATAATAATTTTTCATGTGTCAATACCAAAAATAGATTGTAGTAATGGCTTCTTATGTGTTCACTCCTTCTTCTGGTCAAACAAGCGATGTCTATCTATCTATTCACTCTCCGATGCTCCGTTCTCTCTGTTTATATCTCATCGATTGATGATACGTTGTCAGTGGCGTGCTGGTGGTGGTTACTTGCACACCACACACTATCGCCATTACACTATAACCAAACCACCACACCGACCGGTTAGCATAATATTGCGTGTGTGCAAGTTACATACGTAGCAGCCTTAGTTGAGAAGCAGAAAAAGGTTCCTCTTCAATAGACAGCAAACTGATGAGCTATATTATCTAGTAGAAGTGAGTAGACTAAATGTGAAAAAGTTATATGGCATCATCCATCCATCTCACTATCAGTTCTAGCACAAAGTATTCCTCTTAAAATACTACTTTATATCAAACAATAACAGTAATACCGCCTTTAGATATCTTCTCATCTTTATTTTTCTATATAATGTTACCTCTACCTATCTACTATGGCCTGCATGCTGTATTATTTTTGTAGCAACAGAAGCTTTAGAAAGCGAGAGAAAGAGAGGGAAAAAAGATATCCTATCGTGAAAATAGCAAAAAAGGAACGAATAACATTTTCCTCTATCACCACTAGCATTACATCAAGCAGAGCTGCCATTACTATTGACACCCGTAATGGTTCTCCGAACTTTTTTCTCTCTCTGTGTGTTCTGGGTAAAAAGAAAGGAATAAAAGCGAGAACTTTCTCTTTCCTCCCTATTATCAGTGGCAGCAGCAGTACTCAGTAATAACAGTTATATGACGTTGTTGGGTAACAGCAGAGCCACACCATCGCTGCCACCACTGATGGAGTAAGTAGAACAAATATACACAAAACCAGTAGGCCAAAATGGTAAGGCAGTAATGCCTGTGCTATGGCGTATAGTAATAATAAAAGGCAATTCGTACGTAGCATGTTTTGTAGGATTGCATATTGCATACATGAAGTTGGTGAACATGACGATGATAATAATGGTCCTATTGCCTGACTCTTTTTCTGATAGCAGCAGTAGTGTTTTTTGGAAGAAGCAAATTTCGACATTGTTTTCATCACAGAGACAACAATAAGCAACAGAAATTATATGATTGGAACTATGTATTTTTATTACGTTTTGTAATTCTGTATTTATTCGAAACGAAGCATTGTTTTGTTTGGGCATACCCAATGGTCAATGGTATTTACACGTAATGACATTTAATGCAATACAAAAAGATTTTATTAATGCATGGTATGTATTAATACTCATGATAGATACATATAGTGACAATCCGAAATGCGAAATAGCTATATGTATAGATATACTCCAGTGGAAGACAAAGTGTTAGTAGAAATGCTGATATTGCTGAAATGAGAACAACCACACAGTCAAATAAGCAGCACTACTAGTGCTAGTGCTACTAGTTTTTTTTAAGTAATATTTAAAATAGATAACACAGCCTTTTACACAGTTGTGCGTGGATCATTATTACATATACAACGCACTATTTACACACACTGGTCATTTTTTCTTGTATTTTATTACGCAACTATTTTTCCCTTCTTCTCTGAGCAGATTATTTTCATTGTCATAAGGTTTCTCTGTCTAATGTGTGCGTATGTATGTGTATAAAAGGAATGACCAAATAATAAGGTGCTTTCTACTCGAATACAACTTGCTATACGTACAAAAAGTTGGAATTAAGTGTTGACGAGCGAGGTCTGCTCCTACTAGTACAACTGCCGCCGCTGCGATTACCTTCAGTCAAAGAGAATCTTTTTTTTCTTTCTCTCCCAAACGAAAAGGAATGGAAAAGCCGGTTTTTCTTTTGAAGCATATAAGCAGTATAATAAAGTGTGTTACACAATGTGCGACCATGGTGGGCTGTGACGACAGCTGCTGCGGTGTATTCATATTATATTATGTAAGTAATAATAAGTATGCTCCATTGGTAGTACGTTAT
Source organism: Coecobrya sp. COE2 (assembly GCA_027743765.1). Classification (NCBI taxonomy): domain Eukaryota; kingdom Metazoa; phylum Arthropoda; class Collembola; order Entomobryomorpha; family Entomobryidae; genus Coecobrya; species Coecobrya sp. COE2. The sequence continues at coordinate 15,050 of JAHZMV010006363.1, forward strand.
TAGATATACGCATATTATTACGTACGGACGTACAATTTTTATTAGGGACATTCATGCTTATTGCTTATGGATGAATTGTTTTTTCTGTTGGTGCTGCTGCTACTTTCCTTCTATCACCCATTCATTCGTACGTACTACGTACACAGCATCAAAACTAAATGCATGAATCATGTAAAAAGACAATGATCTGCTGTTTACAATCAACCTAATCATAATATTTATCTACGGCAAAAAATACATATCACATTTTGCCAGCTTATCCTTGCTAGCTGGTCTGGCTCCAGCAGCGTCGTCATAACCGATTTTTTTCAATGCATTACCATCTTTCTCGTCTACTCCTCTAAAAGTTGTAGTTATAAAAGGACAAAAAGTCCTTTCTTCTCTTTTGCCTGCTTCATTTTGAAACCAAGTATTTTTATGTATTTTATGTGCCATCATTCACCGGCATATTGAGTTCAGACTCGTCCTTCTTCGGAGTATTATTATGTGTCTATGTTCGTTTTTGTATATTATATGAATTCATCGTATATTTACTATATTCTGTTCAACTACGTGTATCATGTAAGACTTTTACGATAGAGCATGTGGGTTGGGTGGGATACAGAAGGATGCTGCTGTTTGAATGTGTGTGTGGCTCTCTCTTACACATACACTCTTTCTCCTTTTACGACCATTTCAGCTATTAGCTTGCAAACGATATAGATCATTAGTTTTCCTCATATCGTACCTTCCTCCTCCGTTCGTACGTTCCCATAGTATTAACGGTATTAAACGAAATGGATGAAGGAAAAACGAAGAAAACACTTTTTATGTAGGTACTCAAACTCATCTTCCGTATACGTAACCAAGCGGTAGCAAATGACTCGACTGGTGTGGTGATACCTTGTGTCCATTTCCTTGCAAAAGAATATAACATTTTTTTTAGCATTATAACGATATGAATGAGCGATATAATACATACGATCTACCTAAGAGCAGTAGCAGCGGATCTGACTGTAGGAATAGGAGAGAAAGATGGGATATTTTACAAGGACTCTGAGGCTAACTTAATCTTCCACAGCAATCCACTTAATGTGTCTTACGACATTGACTACGAGTTTGTCTTTGGACTACATACTTTTTGCAGTGATCACCACCACCGCACTTGTTCCCAAGGATGCCATGTCATGCATATATATTGCCATAAGGTTACCTTTGGCTTTCCTCTTTGGTTGCGTTGTGGAAGTACTACTCCCTACCTAATGCACACAACAACAGCAGAAGCAGTAGTACCTTGCTGCCCTATCATGCTCATCGTCTTTCTCTCTCCAATAATCTAAAACATACGGACAAAGCCTTCCAAACACTTTTGCTTTGCTGATGCTACAACTAGTATTTACATGAGGTAGAAGTGAGGAGCAAATGAAAATATCAGAAATTCTGAAAGAAGTTTGTTCATATAAAACTTTTTTGTACAGAAAAAAGTAAAAAGGGACCGGAATAGTAATATGAGGAAGAACGATCATTATCGTTGACTATTTACGTACATTCTTGTGTATTATGACTAGCAATAGCAGGAAACATTATTGCCAAGTCGTGAATTTTTTTATCTTCTTATGAAGGAAAAATTACTGGTTTTCTGTGAGAACGAATGTGTATATTTGAGTAAAGAAGCAAAACTAGTACGGATTCATTGGATATGAGCGTCAAGGTAAGAAAATAGGCGTAGGTGTTGTACGAGCAGATCTTGCGACGATCAAACCACCTATAATTTGTGCGAAGCTAGAAATAACATTGAAACTATTTTATTGATCGTCATTGATTTCTGCTTCTCTGCGGTCTTATAAGCACAGCATTGATAAGAAATTACATCATTTTCTCACCGTTGTTCGTCTTACCCAAGCGTAATGCATAGTACAAGGCTATATACCTAAGTTAATGCTGTAATCCAGGTACTTTTGAAATAAATTGCTGGGAGAGAGGAGACAGCAAAGTGTTGAAGACAGATCGGATATTGAAACTTCATGGTTCACTACCTTTTTTCTCAGACACTCACAGAATTGAGTAGATTTTTCTCTACTAGGGAAAATAAAATCATAGGAAAAACAAAGCAATGAATTATAAAGTCTTAAAATAGATGGTGGATATGTTTATATATGTGTCTAAAAATATTTATGTGGAAGTTTTGGAAAAATTCCATTACCAAACGAGATAAGTAGTTTGTGCTGAGAGCACAAGACAAAAAAGAGTTGGTATGCAATGACCTTATACCTTACCATTCAACGACGTATGATCTGATATATACCACTGCTGCTTATTCTCTTCTTTGTTCTCCATTTACTTGTAATTTTGGGTTCATTTCCCGAACTTGGGGTCAGGTTGCTGCTTCAATTGAGAAGGGACTTTGGTTTGCGCTAAAAACCCATATGTCAGCTATGATCGTTGTTTAAGTAATTATTATTGTTGGCTTTATCATTAAGGGACCATCATCGACAAGCCATTATTCTACAACAAAAAAGTATGGAAATTAAGGGATAGTGCGTACACATAAAACAAGGAGAATGGATACTAATGCTGATCCTGACAATGTTAACTCCTAACCAGCATGAGGTTATTGGAAAGAGGATGTTGTTCAACAAAAAAATAGTGTATTTTAGTAAGTACACTGATTATAAGCTTTTTAGAATCCTTATTGCTTTCCTTACTTGGTTGCCTACCTGCCTGTTATCCATATGTATGGGATATACGGACGTGGTAAAGTCTGGAAACTTTTCTGACCCAAGTTGTGTGCATATGACATACTAATTTTATCGGCGGATGCAGGACGGAGCGAAAAGAAATACGTGGGTTGTGAATGTATAACCAACCAACATATATAACCTTTTTGTGGAAAGGACCCACAGCAATAGATCCTGTTTTACTATAACTATAATTGTAGTCATATAATAAGGAGATATTCGTGTGCTTGTAGTAAGGTCTTGTTTATTGTGACTAGCTAGGGGCATACCTCCTCGAGAACTTATTATATATTTTTGCTTGAACTTTTGACTTTTTAAAAATTCCGTCCATGAATGGCGGAAGGATTGGATGAATGAGCAAGTAAAATGAATACGTAATACGGGATAAATGCACATTTTCAGCGTAATAGTTTGGTTTCCCTTCTTCTTTTGTTGCTTTCATGATGGTAAAGGAAACAGTTAAAATCGGAAGCAGTTTCCAGCATTTTTCTCTTTGTATCTGTCTCGTTTTTGCTCCTTCTTATGGGCCAGTGCTGGCATCGTCTCTCAATAAGTATTGTTAATTCAGAGTTACTTGGTAGTGCCATGCTTCCCAGCCAATAGTGTCAGTAGAGGAGAGAGGAAAGATGAAATCCATACAGTTTAAAATTCATCATGTCATTTGTGATGTGTATTTATATTCTGATTTGAACACAAGGATATTTTTGCAATTTATTTTTTGAAGCTAGTTTCGTTTGGGTTTCTTCTGCTTTTGATGCAATTGTATTGAGCCAGTAGTAAAAGATGAGTTATTGTGGCAAACGCTACAATACTTCGGCTACCACACACACGCATGCACAAAAAAGGAAGGATGTTTTTTTCTCAGTCAGGCAGACAACCAAAAAGGATATAAATACTCACAACAGATAATATTATGCATTGTGATGTGATAAAAAATATATGGGAATACAACAGGATAGAGAAAGGATGATCAAACATGCATGGGTTTTTTTTAGACTGGTGATGTGAATTTTGAGTACTGAATTGAGATAAAAGCTTGAAGAGATATGCGGAATAGCACAAGTAGTGCACAAGATGTATCTCGTTTTTCCTATCTCTCTCTCTAATATGCATTGCTTTTCCTACCATTTCAGAATTTTTACTACCACACAAAGAGCTCAAGTGCCGGTGTGGAAAAAGAGAGAAAAGAAAGAATCTCTGAATGCACTGAGTAGTAAAGCATGTTTTGTATATAGTATGGAGATATAAATGTTTATATTATATTTGGTATATTCATACATAAAGTGCTATTTATGTCTTACTACAAAAATATCCTGAGATATAAGGATGCAATGTACGATTCAAGTACACTCACTGTAAGAAACGTTTTAGCTGCTTTTTATAATATATTTTTCTTTGCCACAGAGAGCTTCCTTTTTCCATATGCCAAAGAGGAAACCTTTGGAGATTTATGTCCGGCAGTTTGAAGGAAATGTGAGACAAGCCCCTCCAGGTCTATTTACGACCAAGATCATATCATCGTTAAACATCTCTTATTCTTCTTGTATACCACTGCTACTACTTCCCTCTACTTCTTTTATGCACCAGAAGAGGAAGAATCAACCTTATATTTTCGCCGTTTTTTCACTGCTCCTTCTCAGCTCGTAGAAAAATAATAAAAATACACAAGCATTTCATCAAGGCGAAACAGAAGTAGTTCTTTTGACTGCGTAAAACCTTTTGGTAGCAGGAGGAGTAGTAGTAGTAGCTTGTAGTAAAAATCGTAATAGTAGGGTAGGTTGTTGTTCCTTTCCTTGGTTATTATCATTGCCACTTCTATATTACACAACTACATACTACCACCATCAGTGATGCTGTTTCTTCTCTTCCACTCCCACTACCTCACTTCACCACACTTATCTTTTTGTTTCAAGAAGTTAGAAAAGTGCATAACAGACGGGCAGAAAGGAGAGAAAGAGTAATGCATTGCATCTAAAAATGCTTTTTTTTCTCTTACTGTTGCACTAGGTTAGGTTGGCTGACTGCTGCTGTGGGTTTAAAATTTCATTATAGCTGCCTTTGTCTGGATATGATAAAGGTAGTAGTAGTAGTCGCAGCAGCAACGTTCTTTCTGAGGGCCCAGTAAGTGAAAAAGAGAGATACAATGTAGCAGAAATGAAAAGGATTACTATTATTATTAACAACCTTTTACTAGATCCAATATGAACATACAATATGTAGAAGTGTGTTTACAGATTCCGCTGTACGGTCTCAAGATAAAAGCTGGATAATGTATTCAATTTCTAAATAAAACTTTGGAACACAGCAAAACAAGCAAGATGAGATTTTGTTGGCATTTATTGGTTTATTTCACCACGCCACACACACAAAGCAAAAAATACAAAGCCTGTTTAACTGGTTGATGTTAATGGAAGAGCGATAGTTGAAAGTCGGAAAAATTGAGTGAAAAATCAGTTGTTGAGAGTAGAGTAGTATGGTGAAGTAAAGCAATGCATTTTAAATATTTTCTATGAATATCATTGAAAGGAAACAAGTTCAGTTTTTATTATAGAGAAGTATGGGATAATACGAAAGAGTAAACATACATATATTCATAATTCTTGTGTGTATTTTCTGTGAGAGTAAGCAAGCATGGATAGATAGGGTATTTTTAAGATGATGTTCTAAAAATTTCTCAGGTCTCACAATCAGCACGATGATGATCCACAATCAGTCTTTCCCCTTGGAGAGCTGCAGTACAAAAAAAAAAGATTTCAAAAATTTATCTATTAACTATATAAGTACAGTAACACATGCATAAAGTAAAACTGTAAAAGTGGTGGCAGTAGAAGGAAAAATTATTGTAATGCCTTGTTACATGACATGGAAAGGAGTCTTCATCATGATACATTAGCTCATTAGATGCAGTTGAGAATTTTTCGGTTCACCTCCAAATCAACCAGAATGGGGTTGTAAAATGTGAAGAATTTCAAATGAAGACATGACACTGAACTAGAAAGATAGAGAGAATAAGATGAAGAAAGAACAAAAAACTAGATGGTTGAGGTACACATATTATATATATAATATATCCACAAATGTAGTAGTGAATAAGTGGGGGGTTTCCTTTGTTTCCTACGAATATAACTGTATATTACGCAATAATACGGCATGTTTCATGTTAGATTATCCTTTACTCAGTGTGCTATTTTGTTTATGATGTTGTTATGTTCTATTACTACTACCATATTACGGTATGTATGCATACTCAGGTTTGGTGGTGTTTTGTTAAAATGAATAATTTGAGTGTGTGGACGAAAAATCTTTTATTTTTGTGGTTTGTTTATTTGGATCTGGCTAGATGAGGGACAGAAAAAGATTTTTTTGTGTCTTAACGTTTTACTCTTGGTTGGCTTTCATGACAAATACCTTAAATCCATAATTCGTGTATTATGACGCAGCTCAGGCAGTACAGATGCACTTTTACTGCCAAACTTCATCTGTTCTTTGAGAACGATGTTGATGATGCTACACATATAATAAAAATTGTAAGCAGTTTTAGTGGAGTGAAACAAGGAAAACAAAAACAGGAATATTTTTACGATTTCGTAATATTATAGGGTCTCAACGGATACCGACCGACGGTGGCGGTGGTGCCGTCGCCGGCATTTTATATGTATTTCTGTTGATGATACGGTTGTGGAATTCCTTTTATTCTAACAAAAACTCGATGATCCTTGTTTCTATTATTTTCCTCTCTCTTCTCATCTGTAATACTTCAAGAAGACTACTTAAATGTTAGGGTTATAAAACTGAAAATTTGAACATTAAACGAAACAAAATAGGTTTCATGATTACCACAAGAGAAATGAGGCTGATTGGGTATATACGTACTCTCTTTCATTTCACATCAATTCTTACGATTTCAACGTCCTGGTAGATTAGGTCAAAGATTAGATCTAGTTTTATTTTTACTGCTTGGTCATCAAGTATTTTAGCCAGTGACTTTTCAAATTATATTATAATTGTCAGGAAATATATCCATATCGATTAGGTGTCGAATACAGAAAGTCCAAATTATAAATCAGTTGCATAGCCAGCTCACATATGCACAGGGAACCGGATAAGCCGACTTTCCTGTATCGTTTGAAACTAGGCACATTGTATTAACTCCTGCTATATTTTTAAGGTAGCAGGACACCTTGAGTTATTAAAAAAATAATGATATATGCAGAAGTATCAAATGGTGTAGCTGTGATGTGATAAATTTATTTATCCTGGTTACACCTTACTTTTCCGCTTAAAACAGCAGATAATCACTCTATCTTCTACTACAATTAAAAGTACATTAAGCATGTTTGGCAAAATCAAAATGGCTTGGTTATGTGATGAGTACTACAGTACATGCATGTAGTCTGTCCGTTAGTCCGAAACATAACTTCTAATAATTCTTACTTCGAATTTCGGTTTCCTCCAACACATGGATTTTTTTTCTTATTGATTTTCAGTAAAAATGGTATTTTCTTTGCGTCTTGGCATCGATATTAAAGTTTTTAAATGCTACGTAGCTGTTTTACAGGGACACCTTGAGTAAGCATATGAATACCCCAAAACATTTATTTCATTGCACCATTATGTATATCATATATTTCAAGAAAGTTACAAATATGCATTGTCACTTCCTTTAAAAATTCCAATGTTATTCCAAAGAAAAAAACATAATTCGCAACACATATTTTAATGCTTACAGCATTTCTAGTTGGCGCTGTTATTGTTGATATTTATTAGGAGGGAAAACCTTTTTTCTATTATTGGTTTAGAATCAGCAAGGAGCAGAAGCAGATAAAACCTCATGAATTTCACGCTTCCCCACATTACAATGAAGTTAACCCAGGTGAATCACTCGTTCTGTTGTGCTCCGAGTCGAACTGACTGAGAGAGTGGGATATAGAATGCAGTACAAATAATGACGATAATAATAATAAATGGAAATGAAGAGGATAAAACTTCTGCTTTATAATGGCAATAGTTGTATTAAGTAAAATTGCAGCTGAAGATGCCGTGCAAATAACGCACTTGGGGAGTATGGGGAAATGGGCTGAAAGCAAGGTAGTTGAGTAAGCAGAGAGTATATAGCAGCAGGAGCATCAGCAACAACAACACCAAATCCAAATTAAAAAAGTAATCGTAGAAAATAATAAAAATACACATAGACAGAATACTTACTTTTCACTGCAGTGCACACAACTATAATATTATTAAGCTTGAAAAATATGGCGATGGGGGATCAGCATTTAAAAAAGTACCACGAACCATGCTGGGCCATTCTTATGCAGATTGTCTTTTTTGAGACTGAGCAATATTTTAAAATTCTGTTTAACCTCCACACACACACAAACACATGTATACTCGGAGCAGAACAGAGACACATAATAATATGCATTCATATTATGGACTATTTTTTCTTTAAATACGTTTTTGCTTGTTTGAATTAGTATCTAATGTTTGCATATAATAACATAAAAAGTAAAGTGTGTGCAGAGTAGAATGAAGCGAAACTTGTGTCCCCTTCTCCTGGCTCTTCTGCTTCTTCTTCTTAGTATTTTTACTACGTTGCTGACTAACAAAATGGTGGTCCCAAAATCCCAAGGACATTACTACTACACGCAGCACGACGACGGTTATATTCTCACTCAAGTGCTTATAGTAAAGCTTACTCTGACAAAGTCTTTATATAATAATAAGCAGTAGCGTAATTTTTACTGTGTATTTATACTGATTCTATATACTAAATGGAAGTAAAAAGAGAAGCGAAACTTGACGAAACAGCGAGATTTGTGTGTGTCTTTACAAAAGAGGATGAAAATCACTTTGAATTGAATAAAGTGAAAAAGTTTGGACTGAAAATGAATTGAATATAAAAAAGGAGCAGTGGTAGTCCTCTCTCCTTTTGCACCATTCCATACACACATACAACTCGGAGCTTTTTTTACTACCATCAGCAGACAAGTGGTGGTAGCACTATACCATAAACTAATACTCTACGTGATAAAACGAAAAAAGGATTGAAAATTTTTTAGAGAGAGAGGATAAAAACAGCATGGCTTCTTTCGCAATTCGATAAAATTGTGCAAGTCATTTATCAACTAAGCATGTAAAATGTAAAGCACCAAAAAGGTATTTAAACTAGATTTCACATTAACCCGTTTTTCATCCTCCTCCTTCTCTTTTCTCTCTCTCTTTATTTAATGCGACTTTTAGGTAGATATACGGACTATACGAGAGAGGGATGCAGTAAAACTCAACAAAGAATAGAATCGAAGTCTGACAAAGGGTTTCATTCAAAATACTCTTTTTCAACTAAAATTTTTGCCTCTCTAAATAGTGTTATCTACTTCATAGTACACCGTCTGTAATTATGCTGACTAACTATTTAAGTAAAAAGGCGAGAAAACGTTCTACATTACTTATTATAATTTCTCAGAGTGAACACATTTATAAACCACAGTGTGCGCTTTTCATTCTCATTATCATCAGCGTGATTTCAAACACGTAACTTTGTATACCCGTAGAAGATAAAATCTTTTTCACTTTGCACAATAAAACAGCAGCAGTCGAGTTAGTTGCATTGTAGCACTTAAAAAGTGTTAGTTCATGCTGTGGTGGATAAGAAAAGTATGAAGGGAACTTGACGTTTATACTATAGAAAAGATGGATTATAATACATAAATAATATTGAAAACTGAAAACTGCAATGTATTAACTTAATGCAACAAGCATGCATGAAATCGACTGGTGAGGTAATAACAATAGTTTTACTAACTTCATCAAAATTACCATGTGTGCTTATTGGGAAGCGTGAAAACTTCTATTTTCTCTCTGAAATTTTGTCCACTTTTGTCCGATAAAAATTAAATTTGGTATACAAAAAGTAGACTGCAATAAGATTTATGCATAAAAATGTGTGAGTCCATTTCTCCAAGTTTCTTGCGACAGATGTAGGCATGTAGACTTGGTAGTTGGGTCGTCGCCGTCGTCATACTTTGTTCGAAATCCATTCAGTTTACATAATATTGCAGTGTGTCAGTTTACAGTGAAATGTACCCTTAATTTAATACGTCTCCGCCAAAAATTACGTATGCAAATGAAATATTTTTTTATTCTCTGAGCACATTGTTTGTGAATTACCATTTTACTTGACTGTTAGATTTATGATTCTTCTGTGTGCATTCTCACATATACTTCAGATGCAATTTATATGCTATATTCAGCAACAATAAAATGACAATTCGAAAAATTATTATAATAATTTTTGACCGAATGATTAAAAAACTTGTGCATAAAGAATTCATTGTAAGCTCATATTCTCTACTTTTGTAAAGAAAAATGGTGGTAAAAGTTTTAAAAAATCTGAGTATATTCAGATATCACATTTGCAATACACGTACGAAACCAAATTATGAATATACTGTAGTGGTGTGGTGTATGAAAGTGAGACTGCTTCCTCTATAAATCTTACTGCATACTTGCTACCACTACTTCTCCCTTTTATCAGTCAGTCAAGGGAAAGGAATCCTATTCTTTCTGTCGTCTCACACACATGCAACCCACACACTCTTCACTGCCTTTCTTTTCTCCAGGTTTGCCTCGTATTTTATACGTTTCTGCCTGTTAGTTTTGCCCTGGCAAGTTTCATTTTAATTCGATGCATTTTATTAAAGCTTTTTAGATGGAATGTGTGAATGTGAGAATTTTATGACGGATTTGTGAAACTTGGGGATTTCATTCTTTGTCATTCTCTTGTGTGCTTGCACCGAACCAAGCAAAAGCTATGTATATCATCTAGCAATGTAGAGAGAGAGAGAGGGCAGAGGATGAATAATAGGAGAAAGAGCATACTGCTGCGTTGGTTTCTCTCACCAGACTATATACTACTATTGTGTAACAACGGAATTGTGCATAATAATATGAAAGGAGATGTCTCAACTCATCTTACTCAACGTTTCTAGTCAGCATAATATTTACGAAGCGAAGGGGTTTACCGCATTTTCCTATGTTCTCCTGTTTTCAGTGTATATTGGCCCTTTATACGTTTTCTTAATTTTTATCCTCTCGTATTCGTTTTGCCTTCCGATTCTGGTATATAGAGTTTTCAACTTGCATAATACTCTTTTGTTGAAGAGGAATTGTGAATAAGTAAGGACGCTGGCCCCGGTATCATTTTTTCACACTGTCATTCCCCTCCGCCTACCTTATTCTGCAATTTTACTTTAAATATAACATTTATGGTTATTTATATTCTGAATTGTAGAATTTCACAATTTCCTTACTTTAGCCTACGCGTGCTGTTTTTATTTATTTTAAGGTTGAATGATGGGATGCATTAGATATAACTGTAGACTATATTTTGCGAAATTTAAGAAATGACTAGTGATTTGACTTTCACAACAAACTGTCACCAGATTTGATTATAATAACATTTTATAACTGTATTTTATAAAAATCTGGGTGTATATCAATAAGGTATTCATCAAAGTGTACATCATACCATTCTGGTTTTCCTTGAGACCAATCTCATACTAAATGTTTACTAGTTTTATAAATATTCAACCCTGGTCAAGTTTCCACTCACTTGAATGAATTACTCAGCTTGGTATGTGTACTTAACTTATGTCATATGTTTAAGTAATTGCATGAAACAGTACAAGTAAAGCCCTTTCAAAAACACTGTACAAATACATACGTAGGCTACATTCGTTTCCTCATCACCACTCAACGTCTGCCTATCTCTGTATATATATATGTTACGTGTTCAATAAAATGAAATAATAATAATAATATCCTCGAGAAACAGTAAAGTTAGAGGCATTTTGTGAAATGTGTGTGCATTTGGATGAGACACACATTAGATAATAATAATATAGAGTTTTTAGTGGCAAGAGAACGGAAGAGAGAGAGAGTGGGAGATTCTTCATCTTTTACTGAATATTATGATTGGGACGTAAAAGCACTTGGCACTCTGCATTTTCTTTGTCAGCAATGCGAGCAAATTTTCTCAATATACGCATGCATTATTGTTATTACACGACACATCTCATATACATACAGCCATCCAGTAGCAGTCGACTGTAAATGGCAAAGCGGTGTGTGTTTTTAGGTGTAAAATGATTGAGAGTGCAGGAAAGATCGTGAGAGTTAGTGAGGGAAGGAAGAAAAACAGGAAAAAAGAGGATTTTCTTTAGCATTAGTTTATTCTTCTTCTACTTCATCATCATCGCATCACACACAAAAGCACACCATCATCCCCTTTTGTTTGAGGGCTTCATTCGTTCTATAACGGCTGCTGCTGACTGCTTGTTTTCTTAAGCTTCTCTTCTCTCCTACCCTGTTGGCTGGCAAGTGGATGATGTGGTACTGAGGTGCTCTTCTCCTCATCTCCACAGAATAAACTCTACAGTTCTGTTGATATTGCTGTCTTCCTTACAATTCAGCTCTATCATCATCATTATCAACATCACAATCATGTAACATACTCACCGGTTTCGTCTTCTTAGCGTGTACAATAATAAATTTTTTCTTATAACATTACTTGTGTGTGAATGGGTGTTTATAAAACGTCAGAGTAGCTCCAGAATTTAGCAACAGAAAAGCTGAAAGTTGTGTTGTTTTAAGCTTGAAGCAAGCAATAAGCTGATAAAATAAGCAAGGAAAACTTTCTGTGTATTTTGTATAGCTCGTAGGGGGTTCAGAGTGAAAACCACGTTTCGTTTTTATTAGAACGGTTCTTCGCACCGTAGCTGCAGCACACATACACACATACGACATAGTAGCACATCACGACAAGGCATGATTGCAGCACTAGTACTGGTGCCATTGCCAGAAACCGGCAAACGTCAGTGAAAAGGGCCATACCAATGATGATACTCATGTTGTTGTGAATGATGATGATGAAAAAGCTTGGCTCATCTCATTTCTTACTATTACTTCTACATACAGAGCAGTTTCATCATTCTGGCAACCTATTACATTTTGAAGTTTGTAGACAGAGAGAGAAGTGGAAGAGGCAAAAAAATAAAGATGATATAAAGTACAACGCGTATCGTAAACCGTAGTACACCAGCTTTATTTTCTATATTATGCACTTCAAACAGGAAGGAAACAAAAGGGGAAACGACTAAAGACAGTGTAGCGCTCTTGTGAAGTATAGTGTTACTCTAGTTAGGTGTGTGTAGAAGTTGCAGCAGCTATATCCACAACAACTCAATCTTTTCTTTTAGTTTACCAGTTTTAGTTGAGTTTACCATTTTCTCTCTTGTTGTTCTTTATGTTGCCTTTTCAAAAGAGCTTGCCTAAAGACGAAGCAGTGAATAAAAAGCAAGAGTGGAGAGAGGAAAAAAGACAATTGAGTTTTCCTTCGACTCTGTCTCTCCCTCTCTTCTGTCTTATCTTTTTTGGTGAAAGCTGAAAACTATTATATTTAAGTAGTGAACAAAAATACGGAAGAAAAGAGTATGATCATCATGGTGATGATGTGATGCTCATGAAGAAGAAGTGACGTGAAAGGTATATTATAGATACCTACCTATATGCTGTACCAATAAAGTCATGTGAGGCTTTTGATTTCAGATTTAGGTACGGTACAATCAATATACCTCAAAAGGTATATACATTTGATGTGGGTTAATCTCACAGCTCCTTATTGCTAAGTATTTCAGCACACGGTAGAAAACAAAGTTAGAATGTTTTTCTCTCTTCAGTATATCTTGAGTCAAGTAATATTGTTCCTTCCTCGCTGAGTCTACTTTCTCTTCGCTTTTCGTCTCAAACCGTGTTATTCTCCCTGACCACCATCATTGGTTTAGACACAAACACAGAGACACACGAGTACATACGGTAATCGTGAAACACATGGGAAAAATATATGTCTTCTTTGTCGTTTTTTGGCAATTCACAATGGCTCTCAATTCCAATATTGGACTTGTTCCGTGGGCGAAGTTTATTTAAAGCTCGATTAGATTGCTTCTCCTTTCTCCCTCTCTGGCTCGCTCTTTACTCCCAATGGTGGCAACTATAACTCGCTATATAAAGTGTATGTTGTGTACCAGGAGAAGCACTTTGATGAGATGAGTGTAGAGTACACAAAAATATACGGTCGTCCGTCCCTTCTTTTCTCTTTCCTTTCTCCTGCTTTTAGAGTATTCATCAATATAAAATTTATATGCATAAGTAGATAGATTTTTCCAACAGAAAGGTTGGAGTTGAGACTAAAAAGTGGACGGTGAAGCCGGTGATGATGATATGCCGCACTGTTTGTGTAAACTATAGTTTTCCTGATTTTCTTCTCTATTCCTTCGACTTTTGACCATGGGAAATAAATGAATAAGAAACGGGATGTCTTTTACGATACACATCGAACAAAATATATGTACCTACTTATGTATATGCATATACTACTACAATCATCATCAAGCCTCTTTTGTTCGTTTTACTACTACTGCCACGACTACTGTCGCTATATTACGTAAACGTGGTGGTGGTGGGTGTAACAGTAGTAGTTTACTTTGCCTACATCCGTACGTACGTGAATGGACTCACTTCTATTATCATTCCATGAACAACACACAAGGGAAACGGGAAAAGGATATTTAGATTCAACAAAAGCTTTATCGAAAATACGACCTTATTTCCTTCAGTCGATAACATTTGTGTATTATTGGCCAGCGCACAACGTAGAAGTGAAAATAGTGGATAGCTGGTAGTAGTAGTAAGAGAAGAGAAGTAGTAGCACTTCATTGGATCTACTACGAAAGAGAGGCCACCACACATACACATTCTAAAAGTATATAACATCATCACAGAAAGAGAGAGAGGGAGTGTGTGTGTAGTGAGACAAGCACAGGGAATGCATAGGATGGAAAAGCTGATTTTCTCCGGATATTTGCCAAACTCTTGGGCAAGTGCTTTTGGAGCATGAGAGAGAGAGAGAAGATGGAGTGATGCCTCCCTGCTTCTTCAATTTTACCTGCAGAAGAATTCCTAGTATTTATACGTTGTCGTACGTTGTAGTTTTCTTTCTTCCTTCTCCTGCTAACAGATTATTAGATTCCTTTCTTTTCCTATTTACTCCCTTCCTAACAATTTCTCATTTCCTGTGTGACCTAAGCCAAAAATGGAGAGAGGAAGAAAGACACGGCCTGTGTAAAGTAGTTTTGGTAAATAAGTATAGATTGCTATATGATGTAAGTTGGTAGGGGAGTACATAGTAGTAAATGTAAAACTCACTTTTCTTTACGCAAAATAAACTCTTACTCTAGTAGAAAAAGAATTGTATTTAATCATTGTGATTTTTCTCATTTTCTTTTTTCAGGTAAGCATGACTGATTTTGGATTTTCTCGTAATTTAATTCTGGAAAGGGAGTCTTGAATGGAAAATGGAATGGATATGATCTGAACACTGAGCTGGGAGTGAGTATGTGAGCTGCATGACGGATGATTAAGGTTAACTTGCTGGTGCTGTTTTTGTGTAATAAGCATGAAGAAAGGAATTGTATGGTTTTACATTTCACGGCAAAAAGTATCGACCATTTGGTTAGTGAGATGGAGATGCAAAATGAGTCTCTGTGGATAAATAATGTCTTGTATAAAGGACAAAGAAAGTCATTTAAATAGTTTGTCAAAGGAAATCACGGAGAATTGAATAAAAATAACTTCTGCTGTAATGTTCAAACGAACGTGCAGAAGCCTTAATTTTCATAAAATAATGGTGAATTTGGATTTTATCGGAGTAACGTGTTTTGTAGATGCTGTATTTTCTGTCTTGTGATTCGTATCCTTGACGATAGTAATGGAGCACATACTATGGTTATTGATAGTATTAATTTAAAAGGAGATCTGAAAATATGATAACTTGTCTTATGGAAATGAACAGAACTCTTAGCAAACAGCGTCAGAAAATTGTCAGAGACAAACGGTATATGTTTGCGTTTGTCTTCGTTTTTCCAAAAAGAAAAGTGTAATGTGTCACATTTTTACTACAATAATATGTAATACTCTTAAAAGCTCGGATAAATAAAAGGATCTCAAATAAAAAGCATTGGCGGAAAAAAGTTGAGCTTCAAAAATTTTCTACTTTTCTTTTGTCCCTTGTTCTTTTTATGCAGCGTAACCTTTTCAATTCCCTCTCTCGAGCTCTCCTTTCTCACTAAACTTTTCTCACACTTGCACTTTCCGCAGAAGTACACAAAAATACATACAAATGCGTTTGGAGAGAGAAAATGGAAAAGAAAAAATTGTGTAGATCAAACCAATGGGGAGTGTTTTCAATTTATCACACCGACCCTCATGACGATACTATTTTATAGTTGGAATCGTCGTCGTATCCATGTTGCTGCAGCAGCGCAATGCATGTGACCGCATCGCGTATATAAATAACTTTTACCATAAATGTATGTATTAGAAAAGTAGTTACCATATAAACCGTATAAACTTGCACCACTAAACTCAATTCCTATAGTGTACATTTATTTCTGTCTGGATTTGAAAGAAAATGGAAAGTTCGAAAATGAGTGGAGAAGTGTGTATGAATTGTAATGTACCACTAACAAAACCAACAAGAATTGCAAGATGATATTATTAAGGACAGGAATTTGTAACAACGATGCGATGGCAGCGCTGACATGCATACTCAAATAGGAAACATCTAATATGCGAAGTACTCTGCATTCATTGCACAAATATATGGATCAACGGTTGGTATTATCGTCATATATTTTTGTATGTAAGCATCAATATACCGGAAAAATATGTAACATCTTTTTAAAAGGTGCTCCTCTTGAGTGGCATTATTGTTGGAGAGCCTCAGCCACTTTTGCTGCTCTTATACGCATGTCACCTTCATGGGTATTTGTTAAAATGTAAAAATGCCGGATTCATTCTCGGCAGTCCTTTAGTTTTATCTCAAGCACACACGCAACTACGACTGCCTAGATGATTTTAATAATATGTATGCATAAGGTACGTTATCTAGAAAACCACATGAAAAGCGCATTTTCAAATAACATTTGGTTTCACTAACTGCACGGAAAAGTCCCATATTGCTTACAGAGAGCTCTACATTGCAGTTCATGTATGCATTCACCCGAGTCTAGAACAAAAGTCTTGACTACCGCTTGTGGAAAGGCTGGTTACTAGTTTTTCTCTAAACCATGTAATAATATGATAACCGGTATATCTTCAGAATAACCTTGTTCCATGCTTCATTACATGCAATTATGTTATGTCGGATGCAGATCCAGTTGTAAAATTTAGAAATAACTTACGCAGCCGGATAGTAATAGGTTTACGAATGGGAAGTTGCATGGAGTTCTTATGTAAGTAAAGCAATAGGTACTTTATTTTTTGCACTTTGCTCATTTATGTGATGCTCACTCATTCAAAAGGAAAGAAAAATAATGTGATGGTGTGAGTACGAACTCAGCTTATTGTACACGAATAGTGAGCACACAAGTTCGTATTTTTTAGAAATGAAGGTATGCAAACCTGCCGTGTGTGCTACTAGTAATTTAAAATTGAATGAACAAATTTAAAACTAAAAAGAAGCCAAGACTGAAACTGACATAAGAGGAATAAACTTTGTTTGTACCGTCATCCTATTGAGTTGTACCTGTGCTCTATACTACACTTATTTGGCGGTATGGTGGGTGGACTACATATTATATGCCCAGTCATGTCATTCATAATGTTTAGGTACCTTATTACCAGTTCATAAAATTATTTTACAAATTCGTAAACATGGGCATACACGGGCCCGCTCACATTCATCAAAGTACTCTCGGAAGAATCATCGCAAAAAGCTCTTATTTTGCAAAAAAACATTAAAATTTTCAGGTTTTGTATTAAATTCCATAAAGCGCCACATATTGTCTACATACTTACATTCCTTTGAGTGTTCAACAAAATATTCATACTTGTTATTTTATAAGTATTACAAAAGTACTTGCCTACTATAGAAAATGGTCGGTGTGCTCTTGTCTTTTGTTCGTATGAGACGGTGATGATAGCCTTGGGTGGTAATTGTTACACCATATGGATCCATCTCTCTCTCTCTTCTTCAGTAATGCAATGACGATGATGGAGATAATTTCGCCTAATGACTGCTCTTCGTTCTTATTTTTCATCTTCTCTGCGTACGTACACATTACGTGTTTTTCTTGCTCTGTCGGTTCAATATCGCTTTCCATGTCTACCCAGCAAAAAAATCTTTAAACTAAAAGATACTTTTTTTCATTGTAATTGTATCATAGTACAGAGTAACCTTTAATCAGTATCAAGTCTTGAGAACTTTTAGTAATGTCCATATACATATATCTTTTCATGAATTCTTTCTGGCTTGAAACAAACCGGAGCAAGAATATTTAAACTCTATCGTGTAAATAATATGCAACCACTTTTTGGTAAAAACACATTCGAATTAAAGTAATATGGAATGTCATTTTGAGAAAAAGTTTTTTATCTGTGAAGGTGATTCCACCAGGTTCGTCGAGCTTATTACGTTTATAAGTAATAACTGCCCTCTACTCCTGAAAGAATACCTCGGCTCCTCTAATAAGTCAGTAATGAGTGCACAGTTTGAAAAGTTTAAAATTATAAAGTTTAAAAATTCCGAC
>JAHZMV010006364.1:0-12219 GCA_027743765.1 Coecobrya sp. COE2
CACAAAATGAAGGAATATTCTTCGAAATATATGGTTACGTTAGTGCAATGGTACACACGTGTATGCTACTATACTAAGTTAAATACGCAGAATTCAAAAATGGAAACCACATTTTGCTAGGTGCAACAGTTTTTGAGCTACAGATTTGCAGGGGCTTACGGGAAAATGGGGGTATCGTATTGGATTGGCTAACAGTTCAGTTATCTCCAGTTCATAAAATGTATGCTCAGATGGAGGCCATCATACTTAATGTAAAAATCATTAATTGGTGTATATATATATAAAAATGAAATGAAAGTCATTATCACAATATTCATATCAGTAATTGTTGTTTTTTAAGACTAAAATTACAGACGGTATAATTTCTTCTGGATATAATCCCTGCTTATTCCATGTGTGTCACAGTTGTAGTGTTGTAAAATGATAATTTTATTAGTCGGAATATTTCATAGCGAGAATTATATTTATGTACAATTATGCATAATTAGGAATCCCTATAATTCCCTATAACTGGAAAAGTAGAGTTACTTATTTGGAATCGGATAGGAGTTACTTCAAATGGTCTTTTGCATGAGATGCCTGGATGAAGTTGATTGTTGTTCAAAGTAATTGTTATAGTTGCGAGTATTTACTTCAATACCGGACTTGTTTGTAAATATTCACCAAAATATATATACTAATATGTTTGAATCCACAAATCTGACATTACACGGTGGCAGTGATATGAATTACTTCAAGTGAATTGAGAAAAAAAACATTAATTTTTAATTAACCTACAGATCACTGAATTAGATACAAAATAAAATGTGTGGTTATGTCGACAGTACTACAATACAACTTGCAAAATGTAAATGAATTAATATGTGCCCCTTCATTTGATTATTAATCTAGATTAAACTAATGAATATTAAACTTATTTCTGAATTATTCACTAGCTTATTGACTACTATACTAAATTGGACAACGTTCTCTTTCACTGTATATCTCATTTAGATTTTTCAGATATGTGTCATCAGATGTAGGTGTACTTTATGAATAAATAAGGTTATAAATAATCAGGTTACGTCTGTACGTACGTACCAAATACGTCTGTATCTACATAGGCCAAACTAATAATAAAATATTGTTCAATTCTGAGGCTACAAAAATATTTAAGCCACATTATTTTCCTGTACATGATTCAGATACGCTTGTATCTAAAATGTCTAACCAACCAATGTTTCTGGTGATAATACAATAAATATCTATCAAGCTAAACTTATAAGGAAATTACCCATCTCATTTTTGTATGGGAAATCACATTCGCATAAGTAGTTTGGTACTATAATTATTTAACTTTGTCGTTATACAATAATATTAAATTTATTTAGTTTGACAGTGAAATAGGCATAGGCATGCTTACACCGATAATAATTTCTTCTACATGGAGAAAAAATATTGCTTCGTATATATACAAATGTATTATAATCGTAGGCAAATATCTAGTTAACTGTTGAAACCAGGCCTTTGTTAACATACGTAATGGAATTGATAGGCAGTTATGGAATGAGAAAAGAACTAAATCTTACTCCACTTTTTCAAATCGTAAGTTTGCTAGTGAATATTATCCTAAATTTAGAATATGCAGTATTTAACTTCTTTTTGAGGCTTTTTAACACATATGCGCATCTCCTTAAATTAGTATAAATACTGAAACTTTCAAAAAATACCTTCAGTATACGAATCACTCTTGATTGTAAACATTGTCCTCCTGTCTAAATCGCTTGATATATAAATTATATTTCTGTTTAAACTGTGAATTAGTGGAGACGAATCTTCTGTTTTGACTTTCAAATCATTATTTGCCACCACCTCACAGTTCACCTTAAATAACTCTGCGAAAATGTAATCCGTTCAGCGATGCGTATATGTGGGACTGACCAGCCAGCGACTGACGGGAGTGTCACTCTATTGCTTGCACACACAAGCTGTACATATATCGCTGAATACATCAGCGCTATCTTCCATCAAGCTTCGCGTTAAAAATAAATCAAGCTGTAACTGTGGTAAATGTAGACAATAGTCAATACTGGTTTACTATCCTACATCTAGATTCTTTCTAATTTATGGCATTATTCAAGCGAAAGTTTCAAATAAAATTGTATTATTTCAAATTAGTAACATATAAACACAATTGGGGTAAATAATCCATGGGCCATACTGTATTCCAATTCCATTACGGGCATTCCAGATTGCCATGTGGAAATTTGTATCTCGCAGATGTTATAAATAACGTTTTTTAAACAGTACTTCGCCTAGTATATAAATAATTTTGAAAAATAAATTGAAAGTAGAAGATATTACAGCCTTTAACAACGGTAAGCGTAAGCGGACCAGTGCGGAAGTAATACTAGTGATAGCTGTAACAAATGAATAGGCTGCGGACGATACGAATATGATTATATTTTTACTTCACATGAAGCAAGGTATGCCCTTTGCTTGTTAGACGAGAAAGCACTGTAATGAATTATTTGTAATTTCAACCTAGGATTAAATGAATGTTGTTTTTTAACCGTTCGTTGTCGTGTTTACTGTCAAATACGGCACGGATTAAACTTTTTGTTTAAACCTTAATATTTTCCATTGCTCAACTAAATACTGGACACTTACAAATTGTAAGGTATTGTAAGTAACAATATATACCTTATATATTTTCAAACGTAAACCGTAATTAATTTTTTTCCTTGGATATTTCGATATAGCACATTTATGCCGTCATTTCATTATAATTGGTATTCGCAAAGCTTATACGCATCTTTAGTGTATGTGTACAGTTATAAATAATTTCAAAAGCGGATAATACTTTTCAGCACGTGGCAAATGTGTTTCTAAATATACCACAAAGGGTAATACTTATTATACGTATTTCAATCACGTCCTTCTAGTTACTGGACAATATTGATTTTGCGAATTGCGATCCTAGAGCTCGACCGAACTGTCCTTCATTTTTCCTTTTTTCACTGATGAAGATTCAGCTCATCAGTGTTAGTTGGAGAAAGATACACTATTATACATTTCAATGTCTTGCAGAATTTTTGAAGCTCTTTAAATGTATCCATGAATAATAATTTTAAATAAGTCTTTCTTGTTGTAATGAAACACAAAATTATAGGCGCAGAATATTTGGCAACCAATCAAACTCAGGAAGACGTTATATTGATTAGATAAGTCCATACTTGTTGATAAACCGGATTAAATAAAAATTTGTTTCGAGAAGTCAAGATAATTCAGGATGTATTTGAGAGGTAGAGTAATGCTTGCATTCTACCTTCTGCTCATTGGGTTGCTTTTTGAAGACATCCTAGCAGAGGGAACATCAGCTGCAAAACAATCCAACATAAAAGCGCGGACGGTATTAGCAACAATCAAGTATCGGAATCGCCACATTGGAAACCTCAACCAATTCCTAAAAATATTTGATAAATGCCTCATACAATTGATTAATTATCAAGGCATCCATCTGCAACCTCAACACACTCCGGTTGTCTTAACCAAATATGGAGTATCAAGTTACAAGACTCTAACCGTGGGTAAGCTGGACATGACCACAAAAAATAAAAATTGGTATTGCACAGCTCAACTTTTTATTTTTCCACCAAGTAATGTAAAAGGGGCGGAAAAATTGGTTGACAAGAATTTAAGGCTGAAAGTACCTATCAGTTTTGTAAATTTCGGACAACATCGTGAAGAGTACAAATGGTATTCAAGATATTACCAACGATATCCTCACGAGACTTACATCGTTCTTGTGGAAAACATCAGCAAATACGGAATCAATCCCTATTGGTTGAATTTCTATAAATTTGTTCTGAATCACAGAAATAATCACAAATTCGAGTTGTTTGCCGATCTGCTGGTATTTCCGGCAAATTATTTTGCCAACAAGTTTGAAAGTGAAACCATAAAAAATCCTTTGGATATTACCAAAAACATTTTATACATCTGTCCATACTGCAAATGCCCTGCTTACCAAGCTATAACAATCTCTATAACTGATTTGGATGCATACAACCATCCTATGCTACGTAATGAAATAATGACTTATAAAATCAGTTCCAAAGACAAGCCAACAAGAATGATTATTAATTATCCTAATGGTATCCATCCTTGGAAATATAAATTCAACAATTTTAGCCAATTCCAAAATCATAAATTGTTCTTTCCTAAAACTGAGATGAATAAATATGGATTACATAAGGGTAACCAAAATTATTATTTTATCCAGACATTGATGAGTATGGTTTTTCCGAATGACGAGTTTATATTGGATGACTATTCTAAGACGTTCTTCAAGTGTAATGGGAAAACAACATTCTGGCCTATACAAACTAAGCAAGAAGCAGACTATATAAAGCAACTTCCTACATTTCTTTGGGCAGCTGGTACTTCATACGACAAAGCTCTCATTATGTGGCAGTCCTATTTCACATTTCTAAGTTGCTCAAAAATGAGAACTGGAATATTCTCCGTTAAGCCGCTGTATAATGCGTTCGATACATCGATTTGGATTTCAATTTCTTTAACATACGTAATTCTGTTGGTCGTTATCTACAAGATAAATGATTGGACATTAAATAAACTGGGCGAAATAAATACCAGAATTGACGGAATCTCAAGGAAATTCGATGTCTTATCTCTTCAATTCTCCGGATATGCAATTCTACTAGAACAATCTCACAAAATGGTTGAGTGTCGACATAAATTAAAATGGTTTCTTGGACCGCTGGTTTTGTTCACTATTGTGCTTAGTAATGCATACAAGGGGGAAAATCTGACAGCTCTAATGGATCCAATTAGACCAATACCGATTAACTACTTTAGCGAGTTACTGGAGCAGAATATAACAATCCATGAATTTCAAAATGAGTTTCGTAATTTCTTGAGGGCTTCATTTCCGCCAATACACACAGCGTCACAGTACAACAAAATTTTAAGCTTGCTAGTTTCAGTGAAAAGATACGAAGATAATTTCCTGAACAAATTTGTGAAATGTGGAATCAAAATGGCTATAATTCAATGGGGCTATGTTCGTCGTGAGGTATATAAACATCTAGAAGCAAGAGGTGTTGAACGGGATGATATAAGTTTTGGAAAAGAGAAATTGATTTTGGCATATTCAGGATATAGGATGCAAAATCATTTAAACCCAAACATTCCGAAAAGGCTGGATATTTTGCAAAGCTCCGGTATATTTGAGAAATGGTCTGAATTTAGTAACCGTAGACATACATTGACTGGAGATAGAAATGGTGAATATTATATGACAAATCATCAGCTCAAGAAGCTGAACTTGCAACAAAGAGAAAATGTGTTACGTTTGAGGGGGAAAATCATAACGATTTTTGTTGTGCTAGCGGCTGGTTACCTTCTTTCTGCTGTATCATTTTTATTTGAATACTGTAAGCTTTTAGCTTTAATCTGTTCTAGAGAGGCGAGATATTTACTACTGCTCAAATTACAATTATATTTCAAACGGATCACCCGTGCAGACTTATATTTGAATCTATTTTCCCGTGTGAAAAATCTATTACTAAATTTCAAGAAAAATTGCGAAGTTAAAATTCGAAGTATAATCACTGTAATAACTGGTATACGAGACATTAAGATTACCAAACCAAAATAAATAGAATGTACGCACAGAAATTACCATTATAACTAGACATTCCTGTATGTATGTTATTGTAAATAAAACGACCTGTATGTTTGCCGATAATAATAGAAAACTATTATGGTTGTAAAAATACTAAATATTTTCAAATTCTTAAGAACGTTTGAAATTTGTTTCCACTTAATTGTTAAATTCAGTTATATCAATGCAAAGAAGAAGGCATAAAAGTTGCACTATGGGCTGGAACGTATATACTTTGATTGAATTGATTTTTTAGTACTGATCTTAACTGATCAGTAATTCTCATGAATAATGATGATCTCAACAATTTTCAAAAACACTTTACTTATGGCTATGTCCCCCCCCCCCGGAGTCAAACACAATAATTGAAAATTATGGTCTTACTAATATAATTATTCTACTCAGACTTTTTGTTTATAGTAGATACGAATGCAAATACAGTAAAAACACTAGCAAGCAGAATTCATAGCATTTTTATACTTTTCACCAGAGAGATTGTTAGGACTTTTGACAGTATCGCCTTCCTTTTTGCCTTTTGACGAGCAGCAGGCTTTTATCGCGTCCATTCTTTCAGTACTGTTGACCATAAATTTGGGATGATATGACCTGTTTAACGTTATGTTAAACTATAGGAAATCAAAAACTGTACGTCAAATATTTATTGTCATAATTGCTGCCTCCTAAGTATCAGTTTTAATATTTAAATGCAACTTACCCGCATACATTCACCCCTTTCACAACATTGTGTGGTAGCATCGCTTTAGGTCCCAGGTCCAACATTCTCCCAGGTCAACACAGGGTCATTGTATTTACAGGGAATTGGCGCCACAGATTGAAGTCGCCACCGCAGATTACTGGTCCATCTTGAAGGTCAATGATTGCTTCAAGTTCTGCGATACATTTTTTAATGAGGTCGTCATTCGCACAACAATTAACTGGGAAGTAAACATTAAGTTTTAACAGTTTTTCATTTTAGTGGTGACGATGATCACTTGGATTCTGGCGTCATGAGAGTTGAATATTTGAAGTCTCTTAAAACAGCAGAATAGATAATCATAAATCCACCGTATGGCCTTGCTTTCAACAGCAGTTTTGATGATGGCATTGCGCTTTTATGGAATAAGATATGTAAGGGATTAAAGTTTAACGTGTTTGCTCAAAATCATGAAGCCGAATCTCTTGTAAAATAATAAAATCATATTCACTTAGCCTAAGTGATTTAGGTGTGGTAAGAGCCACTCTCCATTCCTTGTGAATCCGTGGCAGTTCCATGACATAATATGCATCATTGGTTCTATCAGTTATGCATAATCACAAAATGCGGGCGTCACATTCTTACCTATCGGCATAAATACCTTTAAAGTTGGGAGTAAACTCAGTTTTTGTATTGCATTACAGGATACACCTTTTAATATGGAACTAGAGCATGTTTTCACAAAGGTTAATATTTCATAATTGCAGTACTAGTATAGATACTGTATACTTGCAGATAAATTATGTTCACAGCAAATTTATTTTCTTATCTACATTGTGGATAAAATTTTCAAAATTGAGATCATCGGATTTAGATTTTGATG
Organism: Coecobrya sp. COE2; assembly: GCA_027743765.1. Classification (NCBI taxonomy): domain Eukaryota; kingdom Metazoa; phylum Arthropoda; class Collembola; order Entomobryomorpha; family Entomobryidae; genus Coecobrya; species Coecobrya sp. COE2. Next base: position 7,246 of record JAHZMV010006364.1, read on the forward strand.
TATTTATTTAAAAAATATTTCGATGTATCCATTTACTCACATATGAGTAATGTATAATGCAAAAACTCTTTCACCATATAAATCGAAAAGTCAACAAATCTACATCAGTATTGGAAAATCTGTTATGTAATACAAATTTAGAATTTCAGCTCTATCAACTCTATTACTTGTGTCTAATGTAATTAAAAGTTATACTTACAAGCTAGTACTAGAAACAAATGTGCTTTGTTTTCACTCTTCAATAAGCTAAACGTATGTTTTAGAATTCTTGAATTCTAAAAATAAACCATGGTTTAAATGGAATAGATGTCAATTCTACTAGTATTTATGTATATTATTATAAAACTTTGACATAAACATTAGCATAATTTTCCATTCCATTCCTATATTTGTACTGTATTCATACAATTTAAATCAAGACAAATACATTAATATTTTTTTAATTGAGATGAGCTTTCTTTCGTTAATGCATTTATCTGTATTGCTTGATCTCGGTTTCTCACAGACGGAACACCAGTCCTTCTAATTGCTTATACAACAATGAATAATGATTTTATTTATTACACAGGACGATTTTAAGGAAATGTTGAACCAAGGAACTTGAAAATATTTCATATTGGGAGACGTCAAAATCAATAAAAATTTCAATGACTGTTCGATGGAACTTCAACAGTATCAGCGTCTTAGACATATTCCTTTCAAGTGCTAATTTTCCTTAATATACCAAATTTATTGATTTTTCAGGAAAGCGATATTCATTACTGACCACGTATTATTCTTATAAACCATGTCTCATAATAAAGTAGCCCAATTTGGCATTCAAATTTCAAAATGGCATAACTAAAAAACTACCGTACCGATTTAGATGAAATTTTTGGCTGTTATTACTTAATCCTTTGTAGATCTTCCTTCGATTCTATCACTGAAGAGATTTTGTCTAGCAATGATTCAAATTTTCCTGCGTACCGATCGTGACCGATTTTCAATTTTTTTAAACATTATTTTAATTAAATCAGGTTTGTCGCAGGTATTGGGGTCTGATAAGCAGATTCTTTAAGTATACCAAATTGGTTCTCGATCGGGATGAGATCCGAACTATTTCCTAGTCACATATCCCTACTACAGAATTCCAAACTTCGCTGCTCCAGATATGATGTAACGGTATTAACTGGGTGTGGCGTGGCTCCGTGTAGCTGAAAATTAATTTTTCTTTCTTTGCGAAACAAAGCCTCGTCTAATAAGTATGCAATGTACCCAGGTAGAATTTCGTCCATGCAGTATTAGTCGTTCACGGACTTATTTTCGAAAACATGCAGATTGATGACTCCAGCCGCGCAAAACGTTCCGCAACCAATGCGACAACAATGCAGGGACAATGGAGGAACATTTTTATGATTACTAGTGTAGTATCTCTTATTGTGTTGGCTTTCTACTGGGTCCAATGAAATCCATGATTCATTCGTAAATAAGATATGGTAGCGTTTTTTCTAAAGTCCTTTTTGCTACTCCCAAATAGGACAATATTTTTTTTATTTAAATATCCCACTAAAAGTTTGTTATCATTTGTACATAGTACATTATCTGCTGTGTTCAAAAAACGAAAAATAATCAAAATCGGATAAATAGAACAAAAGCTATAGTCAATTTAGAAAACACTGACAATTGACTGGGCTACTTTATTATGAGACACCCTTTAATAAGATGGAATGGTTACCCACACTACCATCAGATAGAAGAAAGTGGGAAGGAATATTCCAGTTAATCTAATAGAGTATATTACAACTTAAATTTTTTTTCAGACCGAGCCATTCGTCACATCGAAGCGTTCTGTCCTGTACATTTTCCTTCTTAGAAATGCTAGGAATATTGGGTAGTACTGACTAGATACATGTGAATGCTTAACTTATACCAAAAATTACATGATTAAATTTCTACCTAAAATTTTCAGTTACCTGTAGAGTGTAATATGCTGGCACCATATTCAAATCTGTTCATACCTGGAATATGTGCATATCGCATATAATCTCAGGCTCAATCCAAAATAAGATAAAATATTGCAGCATTCCGAAAATTATTCGATTTCATTTTTACACCAGCGCTAAAAACAGTCTTCTTCAATTGAAAGGAAAATCAAGCTTAAATATTCATTAAACCGGTTTTAAAACATCTGTCACTACAAAAATGAGGGCATCGGCTTACGAATTAGTTTATTGCTGTATATCAATACTCACTATTGGGCTATGCAATGCGGAAAATATATATTTACCAGTACGACTAAACAATCACTGTTTGATTAACATAGTTCATTCAAATCTTAATTACAAATTTGTTCAAGAATTAGACTCGGCTATGCTTCACACATACACATTCCACAATCCATATAACCTGACATTGGATATAACTGATGACGACATCGAAAAGGGACTTTCTATGAAACTTGGATACCTCAGATTCTCTACGAAGAAGTTGAGCTCATACTGCATCCTGTTTATTGTCTCATCAAACACATTTAGAGAAACACATAAGACAATTGCCAAATCTGGATTTGGAACTTCAAAAGATGTAACATTTTTTATACATCTACATCAACACAACCTTCAAGACCATCTCTACGGTTTCTCTGGAATAGTACGTCGGAACGATTTGGCAAGGTTCCATGCTGATATAGTATTTTTTGATGGCCTGCAAATTGCCATTTTTTGTTACTTTTGCCCAAGTAACAAATTTCATTTCTTCAGAAATGACTTGCAAGTGGCAACCGTTAAACAAATAATCAGTAGACTAAATGGCCAAGGTTATGGCCATTATGTCATGGCTAACTTGCCCAGCAGTATTCCAGCTTTTGGAGAAGTCATGCCATTCAGTGAATGCTTCAAATACCTGCGTGAAACTCACGCAGGGTTTCAAGCTTTAAAAAACACACTAATGAAGTGCCCTTTTGACGAACTTGTGGGAATCTCTGGTTTGCAAGCCTTGCTAAATATTACTATAACAGTAACAGTTTGGGATTATAAGTCATCCGAATGGGAGACGTCCGACTGGTTTTTACGAATTGTGGTATTTGAATCAGTTATTCAACATATACCTTTAACAGTTTCCCAAACTCGATCGGCATTGACAATGGACAGAGCTGAATACACACAGAAAATAGTTGTTTGCATTGGTGCAGATGAAATGCCAAAATCTATTGTGTTCACTCTAGTGACCGAAATCGAGGCCAGGGTGTGGGCTCTGCTGGCGCTTGCTTTGATTATTTATGGATTTGTAAGAAAAAATTTGCTATTTGGTTTAGACTTATTACTTCCACTAATTACACAAGCTTGTAGACAGGACCATTTTAGATTGTTTCTTTCTATGGCATTAATTGCTATGGTGATTTTGTCAAACTCACTGCAAAGCTGTTTATCTTCAGACCTAGTTAGTTTCAACGAATTTCCATCAGAGGAACAATTGCTGGACAATGAATACATTTTAGGAATTCCGGTTACGTTTTATACATCTCTTCTTGCTGGGTCTTTACTTGTACCAAACAGGACTCTTTTTGCATTTAGAACTTGGTCAAGAGGAAGAAAACTCCTGGACGTTGTCAAAGCCAACTTCTATCCTAACTATGTTGACAAAGTAGGACTTGAAACTTTCCTTAATCAATCAACCAAAGATAAGATGGTCTGGCCCGTATTTGCTCATCCAGTTTACGGCGACGTTCTGTATAATGTTCTTGGGAAAAGTATTTGGGAAGTTGGAGGAAATTATTTTTGCAAGGCAATTTATATAGACAACCCACCCATTGAAATAAAAGTCAGTGTAAGGGCTTGGGGCTACCTATCAGATATATTGTATCGTATGTCAAATCTCTGGTTGGAAATAGGCATTTTGGAAAAATGCTTTAAGTTGAGTGAAGTTTTCGGAACGAAACGACTTGTGTCGGAAGTTGACATGTCGCCTTTGGGGAAATTCAAATTAGAGGAAAGTATTAGAATCATGTCAACGGTTGGGGTTTCATCGTTTGGCCTTTTTGCGTTTGGTGGAATTTTGGGATGTATTCATTTATTTGTTTACCTTTTTGAAATCGTCAATAAGACGATTATTTGGCTGACAGCTAACGTGGAAAAGTTAGTAGATTGGATGAGATTGCAAATTGATGTTTTTAAAAATTCAAGATACAAATCCTTTCGCAAATGGTTTTAAATTGAATTAGTCTACTTGAATGGTTAGTTTTTTAAATTAATCAATATTAATTAACTGTCATCACCGGACTCAGAGAAATCATGCAAATGCATATTTCTTATACAATCACCAACTCATCTGAGCTTTGATATGCATACGTTTGACATTGAATGGAGTCTTTTAATCCCACTTGTTAGGGCATATTTAGCATATTTTGGGTTTTTAGCGTATATTGCATATGCAGTAATATATTTCTGCTTTTGAGAGCATATTGCATATGAAACAACATAGTTTCAATAACATAAGTTCAAAAACGAAATATTTCACCCCTAACAATACATTGCTGTAGAAAATTAAGGAAATTTTATTGGAAAATAAATTTTAACACGCATATTTGACAACATGAACATATAATATACCAATTTTACAACTATTTAATGCTATCATCAGAGCGAGTTTTATGAAGCAAGATTGTACTTATAGATTTAATATATTCCATACTTTTATTATAACCAGCGCGTCAAACAAATACTTGTTGACTGAAAAATAGCTCCCAGTGTGTATTTCGTAAAGGTAGAGACCTATTAGATGTGTTCAAAGCAAATTTTTACCCAAACCATGTCGACAATATTAGGTTTGAGGCTTTCCTGGCTGAGTCAACCGAACAAAAACTAATCTGGACTACGTTTTCCCATCCCGTGTACGGCAAAGTTTTGTATAATGTTTTAGGAAAGAATGTTTGGGAAATTGGAGGAAAATATTTCTGCAAGAGAATGTATATTGAAAATCCACCTGCTCAATTCAAAA
>JAHZMV010006365.1:0-17415 GCA_027743765.1 Coecobrya sp. COE2
TGGAGAGTGCTCGCAAACCCCTCTGGTAGGCGTTTCTGGTGCTGGTAGCTGGTAGATTTTCTGGTAGCCGATTTTTATTTCTGGTAGCTACCAGCTTTTTTGCAAAAATTGTACACCATCTCAAAGCTGGCTGGTACGGTAGGTTCCGTGCACATTTTTGGTGCCATTCAAAAAAGTTAAATGGGTAAAAAATTAAATTAAAAAATCTACCAGCACCAGCACGAGCACCAGCTTTTCATTGCGAGCACTCTCCAATCTTTTGAACATATAATGTAAAATATTTTTTAAAAATCATTCTTACTGGTAAAAAGGTAGTTTTCTTCGCTTCTGTTTATGCATTATTGATTGGCACAATATCCAATTTCTATGACCTTTCCAATTTCTTCTAAACTTATTATGTATTCCTTCCTTGTGTTGTAGTCATTACTCCTTCAATATTTTATTTCCGACATTTGTAGCCCACCGGATTTCCACATTGCAAAAAATGCTAGGACAATACAAGCAAGGCGCATCTCATTGGGCCTAACCTACCATGACTAGTCTTGTGTTATGCTAGCCAATCCACCTACTTTCTTGCTATTCTTGTCCTTTCATTCCTCAAATATTTTTCTCCTCTTTGTTCTCTGTTCTTGTCATCGTTTGTCTTGTTTACTTCATTGACTCCATTGGTTTCCTTTATCAAACTACTAGAAAACGGACAAAGTCGATGGTCAATACTCGTATAACATATCGCACACGTACCTAAAAGCTTTCTACCAAAGTTCGAAATTCTTCCAATATAACCAACCAACCGAAACCGCTGCAAGGAGTACAAAAATGTGCCCAAAATAAATGGGTGAATGGGTGCAATCTTGCAATCAACGAAGCAACCCAGAAAACGAGAAATGTTTCTGGTTCCTTTCCTAAAACAAAACAGACTTGTGTGACGAGAAGACGTGATGCAATGCTGTGTTACTGTGTTTCCACATATTACAACCAACAACTACTTTTAAGTACTATTAAATTGCCGTATTCCATTCGGCCTGTTTGTGATGAAGATGCTCAGAGTCCCTACCTTCTCATTCTCCTTTCTTTCTTCTCTTCTCCCTTTTGATCTTTCATTTTCTTCTCTTTTAGTCCTTACTTCCTGAACCGTCGTGAGCACTCAACTTTTCGCTCTTTCAAACAAATATTATCCTTTTGATGTGTGCTGAGTTGGAAAATAGAGGAAATAAAAATGAAATTTGGTCAAACATATTGGGAAAATCTGTCACATACTACAAAAATATATACACGCTAAAACATATTGGATTTGGTACATCAGAAACGATGTCTTTCGATACTCTTCCTTATTTCACATAATATAGCAATCTCTGTAAATGCTGTCGTTTCGAGATAGAAAAAAATCAATAATAATAATGATAATAATAGCTTTTTTAATAAGTCCATGTGGAAATTTTCCTTTCTTATTTTCTTCTCTTTCTTCTGTCTACTGAAAGGTTTCAACTTTATATTCCAAAAAGGTATTAAAAACTATGAGTGTTCAGAGTATATATACTGACAAACTTACTACATATTATACACTTCTTTTATATAGGGTATCGTTAGTTTGGTAATATGTGTCCCCCACTCTGTGCACCTATTCAATTCCCTTATTGCTCTTAAACCACTTTACTACTACTGCCTTGCCTCCAATTTGGTTTTTCAATTACGTTGAGTGGTCGGTCCAGTCAGTTGTAGGAGGATCCGGCAAGACTACTCCAATCCAATTATGCACCGACTTTACTCATGTCGTAAATACTTGTTTTTATTATTATAGTCATCATCATTATTATAACCATAATCTATTGTTTGATATCATGTTAGATATTTTATCGAACATTGTTTTTTTTTCAATACTCTCTGCAGAAACAATTTGCCACAGTTGAGTTGAGATAAAACTTATTCAATTTTGCAGAAATACAACAATTCGACATTAGCCTCGCTATGCATTAAGCCTTTTCGGCTTATTAATATGATGAAGTATCGCATTGCAGCTCCCATTTCCAAAATTCTAAAAAACCGAAAAAAATAAATCTTGTAATATTCAAACATTCACAGCTTCTCTGCATAATATGGTATTTTTCATAGACTCTTTATTGACATATACATCACACCTGCCTTTCATATGGTTTTAAAAAAAATTCTGACAGGGAATCCAGGTGTTTCTACTTAAAAGGTTATAGGAAGCTGAATAGCCAGTAGTTCACGCACACCATTTTCCCTTCTCGTTGCAAAGCGGACGTGATGAGGAAAAGTAAGCGAGCGAGATATTGCGGAGCAACCAAACTGCATGAAGTTTCAGCAAAGCTAAAGATAACTTGAACAGCACCAGCATAGCGAAATATTATATGAGCATCCCGTTATCATTTGCCATTTGAAAAGATGCCTAATCCTTTTTATGACTGCATAGCGTAAACAGCGTACTGTCAGCGTCAGCGTATGATAAAAATGTATATATGTAAGCTTTTTAATAAAGAATAATGTTTAGTGTGTAGTCATATATATAAAAAGTTAGAATTTATGATAATATGTTTATTGCTCCTGATGTCCATCTGCTTTTGGTTTGTTGTACCAATTTTTCTGATTGTCTATCATGGCCAGTAATTGATAAGCGAAAAGGAAAATACCATTTTTTTCTACTAAGATATATAGCGTCATGATATGTACATTCAATAATGTTGAGACGAAAACCGGTTTAAATGTGTTCTGTTACAGTGAATATGAATGAATATGGACATGTTTGCAGTTGGCTTCTATTCGAAATCGAAATACATACATGTATATGCTTGCTGATTTTGTTGTGGTTGTGCTCTAATGATTAGCATTTTTCATTTGCTAACTGCTTACATAAGAGTTATACTATACTACCTATTTAAAGTATAATAATGGTTATGACGATTCGGGTGAAAATATGGACTGTGTAGTCAATGTAAATAGGAATTTAAAAACATGAAAATACATTTATGTGCTCATAGTCATGTTATGTTCATAACATAACAAAGTTTTCAAAAGTGGGTCATGTAATAAATTGAGCTACAACTGTGACTGCACTAATCTGTGGGATGTAATATGTACTATACTAGTATAGGCAATAATTATAAAATTATATGGATATTTTGTATTTGATATCCAGGTATCATCGATATAGTACATGGGAATTAAAGTTAAGTCTGCAGGATTTATAGAGCATTAAATCGTCAAAAAGGGAGACAGTCAGTAGGCGAGTCGATATAAATGAATTCGTTCGAGTTGCAACTCGCACCGCGTGCATTTATTTTCTTTTACTCATTTGTACGAACAATGCAAAATCTGCATTGTTTCGACAAAATTATATTATGGCATTTATTTCCATTCGAATAAACAATCAAAATATTATTTATGCCTGGGTCAATTTTCTGAGCTTTGTTCGCCCTATAAAAACAAAATGTACTGAATACAGCATGTCGTAGAAATGTGAAAGTGGAGGACGTACTCGAATTGAAAATACTGGAACAGGTACAAACTGAAACGGGTATCTAAATGGCAATTAAGTATTGAAAAACGAAAATCTTTACCAAATATCGGTTCTATCTGTAATAAACCCTTTCACTTGAAGCAGTCCCTTATACACACATTTTGGAAGCACAGATCTACACGCAAAAGTGATTTATGGTTTTCCGTGTTGTTTTCATTAACTCTGTTCTCAAGCATTCCATTCATACATTATACCTCCCACTGCCTTTATATCCCACCAGCATGGCGGTAAATTTTTCAACATCACAAAACGAAATCAATATCAATATACTACAAACAGAAATGATAAAGGCATGGCAAGAAGGTCCTGCACTCTCAGAGTAGATCTCCTTCATTGTACAGCCTACAAACCCATTAGTCACGAGTTCCGATCAAATAGCAACAACTATTACCGCACGATAAAGTTTCATTGGAAGATAATACTTTGCAATAATATTCTTTCAAATAAACTCCAGCAGCAACGGTAACGGAATTCCACAAACCACCTACCTACCAATTCAATATAGAGCTTTTTCTTATTTTGCTTCTTCTCTCTTTACTTTAGACATCATTCTTATCATCATCATCGTCACAATTCATCTCTTCTCCATTTCCAATTTCACTAACCTTAACCCACGCTGTTACATACTGTTACTATATTGTTGCCTATGGAGAGAAGGACGGTGATGCAACGCAATGCCACTGCCATATTAACTCTTACTCTGTCTTGTCATATTTTTCTACCTTTTTTCCCTTCAGCTCCTACTTTTCAGCATGTGCCTTTGCCCCTCACAGTAGGATGGAGGATATGTGCTTTTTGCGCTAGCTGATGTGCTGATGAGATATAAATACATATCCTCTATCTTGATAATATCCTTTCTTTTATGGCTGGAGGGGCATGGCTCACATCACACAAAGACAGACTTGAAAGAAGAACAAGATCAGCCACATTCTACATTGCTTCTACTTCCCTACACATACTTACATCCATGAGGGAAAACAAGTCTGTTATCCTTCACCTTTTCCTTTCTCTTTCTTTCATCCATCCTGATGCCCCTCCTGCTTATTCTTCCTTCGGGATATTTTCACCTTTTCATTCTTTTCTATCTCTATCATTCTAGCCGTATGACTCTCCTTCCAAACTTTTTTTCCCACCACTACTCCCCCGCTACATTTACCTTTCTTCGACGAATACTCTGTTATTGCTTACTTATACAGCAGATAACGTAATATGGTTAAACGAGAATGTAGTATATGTAATCGTATAGGAAAAACTGCATAGACTCGATTGCTTTTAGAAAAGTAGCTATTCTAAGGAAACTGAAAGGAGTCGCAATTTTTGCTCACTGTTCTTTCTCATGGAAAAACGAGACCAAAAAGCAAAAAAAGGGAAAAAATGATGAGGGAAAGAACACAATATCCACAAACTCGCAAGTACAAAAAGTAACCAGAAACTGACTGACTGTGTGAGTATAAGTGAGCAATAATACTAAAAAGGCAAAAAGAAGAAAAAACATTGCACTCTCTGCTTGCTCACATAAAGCATATAAATATCTCTCTATTGAATACCTAAAAATATATAATCTTTACCAATATATTAGCCAACACACAGGGTCTATATGAATATTGTTAATGGAGTATATAGGTAAGCAAGAAAGAATCCTTTCCGATGAAAATGTCGATAATTTATTGCTGTGAACACAGAGAAAGAAAGAAGTGAAAGAGATGCTGATTCTGACTATTGGAGACTACCTACCTATATCCTGTTTGTGAAGATGGCTTTGGCTTCTTCATCATACATATTGCTTACTTGCAGTCTACGTAGTCGCACAATCTTCCTTCTCTCAAGAAGTTTCTCTTTTGCCTGTTTGCAAGGGGAAATATGTCTATCCATATCCGGATATCATTGATCACCATATACATACCCCACGTGCGCTGCGGATATTTACTTATTACTGCCCATACATATAAATGCATGTAGATATGCCTTTCTACTGTAGCTCTCTCCAGAAATCCAGCAAGTCTCGTATTAAACAGCTTTGAGAGTATCAATATCAAACGCAACGTAAGTAATGCAGTACAAAGGGCAATAGTTCGCCGTCGCCGCCGCCACCACATAGTCGTAATTCAGTCAGAGCTCTTTTTATTCTCGTGTACCTACTTTTATTGCGTTATGCATGTGCTTTCCCTGCCCACACATATTTTTGCATAGAATCTTTTCTTTCTAGGAATGTTTTTATGGATAATGTACCTACATATATTATATAATGTGCTTTTTTGTTCTCTAACAAGTTTCCAACATCACCCATTTGTTATTATTACATTTGGAATAAAAGATGTAATCTACGACGGTCGCTGAACTTTTTTCGTGGTTTATACACACATTAACGGGACGTACTCGGTCTCCAGTCTGTAGAAAAAAGCTAACCCGTGGTAGAGGTATATGCGTGGTCTCGTTTGCATGAAATATCTTGACAAATAAACGAATGAAAATGTGAATAGTATACATCTCTGAAAATCAGGTAGAGAGTCAAAGATTAATCCCTTTTTCATGTACTAGCTTTTGGTGCCACATCAACTTAACAATTTTCAACTCATTCGTTCATTTTGGTTTGGAGTGAGTAGGATATTTGGATATATGTATGGCGAGAAAATTTTATTCCTGAAAATTTCAGCGGCAACCTGATATTCACATTATAACAAGCACCGTTTGTCCTTGATTTTTAATTTTCCGTGTTGCCGCTTTCTTATTAGAGGATAATTCAGATTGACGCCTTTTCTCCAATTAAACATTTTAGTGTGAAACACACAAGATTTACGAGTATCGCAAAGTGCTAAAACATCTTGAGAGTTATTAGGAAACTCTCGGTTGAGCAGAACTCTTCAAGCATAAGGAGAATTTCCCACTTAATTTTAATCAGAACATATTCATTTCCTCTTCCCAACTATTGCAAGTTAAGTGTAATTACACCTATATAAAGAGATGCTTTGTATAAGAAATGCATTCCTACTTCTATTCCTATAACCATAAAAATTCATCGAGCCTCCAGGGCATTTACGAAAAAGACATGTAATGTTGTATTCGCCGTTGGGTTGTAGTAAATCAGGAGATTGACGAGACGAGACTTCTCATAATATCTATCCTGGCTTTCGTCGATGTATACTATAAATATTCGGCAAACCTGCGATAAAGTGTACGGTATGGGAATATACGTTGAGCCATCTTCTGCACTGCGTGGTGAAGTGAATGAACTTTTGAGGTATAAAACCGTCAACATCTGCAGGTTTCCTTTTTCTGTACTCAAAGAGAAAGAGTCCTGGGAATTTTTGGGATCCCGGTCTATGTATATAGAAAGGTTTTATCCCGAAAGCAAGAAAACAAAATGGTAAGATTCATTATATATAACCGTATTTCATGTCTTACAATGCACCTCTCTCGGAGAAAGTTGATTCCCACAAGGAAAGAAAAAGAGTGTTCTAATTGTTTGCAATTACTTATAGAGATGACTGTGCATAGAAAGCTCCTGAGAAAATAGGAAGGAATGAGGAGAAAAGTGGTTGCTCACTTGCTTTCTCGTTCTTCGACCGTCTCTGCAATAATGACAGTCGTAAATGGTTTGTTAGTATGGTCGCACCGGTGGTAAACTCATCGTCCTCATCTCCATCTTCTCCTACATTGTAAGTTACCCACGGCATATTGGTCCTGGTCTGGTATACTCGTGGGCTAGTATAGATGTACACATAATTGTGTGGGACGAAGAAAGAGCCGTTTAAAGAAATGCCATGCCCATAAAAATATGTTGTAAGCTTTCAAGAATGCAGAGAAAAGAGGCTCGATTTAAGCTCTATGCTCTAGTGGGACATTTAGGCATAGTCAGCAGCGGCAGCATTTTATTTTTATGTGATTGCCAACACATTAGAAATAATTTCTTTATCTCACACTCACTCCTTCCTTTTCCTCGCACCCTTCCTCCTTTCCGTTTTCTTTTGGAAAAAAATGTGTGACAGCGTGAATGTAAAATATGTGCCTTGTGATCACAAATAAAAGAAGCAACGAGCAAGCAAAGGAATGCCAATCTATAATGTAGTATATGCTATTATGTTATTGAGCTATAAAATGTAATAATGTTCATATCTCATTTTCATTCACTCAATAATCCTATTTTGTCTGTTTTTGCAGCAGAACCAAAGACAGCCAGCCAGTCCGAAAAGTCAACGTGTCAGCTCAATACTAGTTCCACTGGGTGGAGACATCTGTCACAGTCTCAATCTTTTTTGTGTTCCGTCACTGAAGCCTGTTCTGTGGTCAGCCTCCATCTCTAGTTTTGGTTTATATGCCCCTGTCTTTCTTATGGTAAGTTTCAGGTGGATTGCTTAAAGTGTGATAAAGTAAAACGAATGCGAAGGGGAAATGTAATGAGCATCCAGCAAGGCCATTTTTGCACTTCTTTTCTTGTCTGTCTTGTCTCAAAATCGCTATTCGTGATTACATGCTTGTGCTAGTTGTGCCTTGAACTGCAATAAAAATGGAATAACAACAGGTTGCCTTATCTTTCATGTGTATAGTATACCTACATCACTGTCCAGAGTATATTATTTTTTGTGGTCTAATACAAAATGTTTTTGCTTGTTTGTCATCTGCTTTTTGTGACTTGTCATGTCCCTCGCTAAGAATATTATATGAAACACATTGTTTCCCACAACCTTTTCAATCACTTTATTTTTTCTCACCTCCTTACCGGCTACGTAAAGCCTATCAAACGATTGTTTATCACGTCATATATTGTCCAAGTGCAGAAAAGGCAACAGGAAAGAGTGTTTTCTCGCACCATCCTCCACCTCTCAAGATAAAGTAACAAAGTCACCGTTGTACATTGTAATACTGCTTGATATTACAACTTTTGTATATCATACCATGCCTTAATTCAAAAACTTCTTGTTTAGAACACAAACCAGCAACGCCCTTCAGCAGCTTCCTCTGACATTTCCGTTTTCAGATGACCTCTCTTATCATCTCATGTCATGATGATGATGATTATATAGTGTCGTAATATCATATCGTCCGCTTTTGCGTTGAAAAATGATCCTGTCGGGTCAGGCACAGAGACTAGAGGAGAAATATGATGGGAGGGACAAAAAATGCCTCTGTCCGCAAAACTCCATTATTCTTTTTTGATATTTTCATCTCTTTCTCCCGTCTACAACCTTATCTTCTGTCGTGCAATATAAAGAATAAAGAAAGTGTCATCAAAAAAGCTTAAAACCCTATATATAATATAGCATGAGATCGGCATTGTGATGTGACCATTCCTCTTACAATAAATATGATGACAGGGCCAAAAAATAAACTCAAGTGCATTTTACTTTCTCTGTTGAAATGTAATAATATATTATGCTGTGACGAAGATTGCAGAGGATGATGGCTCCTCGGATGGGCTTTTCCTCTCAAGTGCTGTCAACTCAAACTATTGTAGAGACTAGAGACATTTACTGTTATGATGTATACTTCGTACCATCTCGTAAATATACTTCAAAATAGGAATATTGGTGTTTATATAGTTTATATCACCCCATCATCACTTTTACATAATATTACATACATACTATATTACTATTATTATCCTTGTATAGTGGCAGACCACGTACAGAAAAATATATGTATACACCAAAGAGACATGTCGTGCAGCCTCAAGGAAGAAAATGAAATGAAAAAGTGGAACTATATTGACCAGTGACCGACCTTCTTTTTTTGGCATGGTACAGTATACTGACGTCCGGATATTTGTAGACATATCTTAATACTCTTTTTTGCTTCTCTCCCTAAAAGTGATTTTTGCCAGAAATATTATGTCACATCAAACGTGGCAGAGGAAGGATTTTGTTGATATCATGCAAACACCATTCAATTTTAGGAAAATACTTTCACTAAGCTTTAACGCTATCATTCTATTCCCAATTTATCATTTATCTTGTATAATATTACTACAATTGTAAATGGAATGACAATGACAAAGAATAACCTATAAAATTTATAATCTTGTGTGTCAATGCCTTTGGTTGGCAGCTGCATCTGGGGAAAAGGTAAAAGTTTATAAACCTAGAAAAAATGATTCTATAAAATACTACATGTATGTATAAGGTTTATAGTTAACTAAAATTATACTAAAATGTTCAAACAGCGTCTCAAAAATATGGAAATAAACACAAGACCAAGAAGAAAAGACCCAAATACTTTCAGTGTACGCACAAAAATGATAATACGTCAAGAGAAATTATATATTTGAATTGTGAAAATGGAAATACTCAGAGAAAGCTGTATATTATAAGCTATCCATATTAAAATTAGTATAAGAGTGGGAAAAGTTATATCTTGTTTTTTTTTCTCAGAGAGGCGAGAAAACAATCGGGATGTGTGAGAGCCTGTCAGATATCCTTATATTGCAAAAAAAATTCTTTATGGAATATGAATTTGGTTGAGCTGTTTTAAAAAAATTGGAGCTGTTGCTGTTGTACTATTCAATTGTATTTTTTGTTCTGCACTTTTCATATTGCGCAGTAAGCGGGCATTGTGTACTTTATCATGTCACAAGTAGCATTTTTTATTGAGAGAAAGGAATTGAGTTTGACTTTTGAATGCTGCAAATTTTTTCTTTCCTTTCTTCACCATCATTGCCAGTTTTTCACTTGTCTAATAACATTTTCCGGCTGGCTTCACACTTTCTTGTTATTCTGTCAACTTGTTAAGCATGATTGATGGAGGAATGCGTTTTGTGGTGATGTGGACGTGTATGTAACTGTATGTGGTGGCGATGTTGGGAGAAAGTAGATAAAGAATGCTGGTTTGTATTGTGTATATATTTGTTGTGAAAATATTGTGTGGGCAACGAACCGGGAAAAGTGTGAGTGTTGAAGGATATTATACGTGATACTGATGCATGATCAGTGTGTGTGTAGTGATCAGTTTAATATATAGTCAAAGAGTGAAAGCACGCGTCACTTTGTAATTTAGCCAGAATGCCTTTCCCCCTCAATCAACATACGTTACTTTACAAGAGGGATTAGTGCGTTGTTACTGCTGCTGCTGATGGCTTTAAAAATGAGTTTTTTGGGTTATTGATTGTCTGATATTGTTTTAAACAATTTGCATGTGGTTTATCTAATATGCCTTGCTGGAAAATTAAACTATGATCCGGTTGTGTATGATTCTCGTATTTAATGGTGATGAATGACTTTTGATGTTGACTTTTCAGTCGGACTTTGGAAGAAGTGAAGGTCTTTCGGGTGGCTCTTTGTTACTCCTTCAAACTCATCTTGGACTGGGTCTATCGTTAGGCGTTATCTTGGGTGCTATTTTGACACTGAAAAAGTTTCAGTGTTGTCACGTTTCGCCGAGAATGCTTTGTTGCTGTACATGTGTTCTTACAGGTAAGTTTTATAAACAATAAAAGTTGAATTGCCCACATGGGGCGAGAATAAAGGAAATTATATCAATGTAATAGAAATTCCTAGACTTAATTAGTAATGAAAACTTTTAACAGGATTATCTATGATAGCAATTTCTTCCGTTAAAGGATATTACGGGTATTCGTTGTCTGCTTGGATATACGGTATCGCATTAGGTGAGCCCATTTTCTAAAATTCTTATTCTAATAAATGGCTTGTTATTAGAACATACACATTTTTAATGCTTCTTTATCGGTTATAACAAAATTCTTAGTGTGTAGGCAAATAGGCAATGAAAATCCGTTTTACTGGAGACCAACCTCAAAACTATAACCGTGCTTCTATTGTTCATACATACATGAAATATAATTGCACACGATAAATATTACATACCAACATGGCATCAAGTTACATTAAACGTGTAAATTACAACTCTTTCTTTGTTATATCAGGGTTAAATATTGAAATGTTTTCTTGTTCCACTAAGGTTTCGATTTTTTGCAACATGCATTTTTTATTACAGTCGCAACCAAGTTTAATGTTAAGCAATACAATTGTGGTAATAACTAGTAATAACAATCAATGCTTCTTTTCCTTTGTAATTTTCTGAGAAAATATAAATAAAGCAATTTTCTTTCCAATTAGTAGAGCAGTGTATAATAAAGATGCAGCAGTAGTAATTACTAAAACTGCAGCGAATAACCAAACATCAATTTGTCTCTTCACCCACCACGATTGCTCAACGGACGGGGGGCGGAGATATTCGTTTGTGTCATTATGTCTGAAAATCAATTTGTTACAATTGTTAAGCATTTCTTTCATTTCAAATCTAATTAGGTAGTTTATTTTCTAACCTTAGAATGAATTCAACCCAGAAAAGGGCATTACTTGTAACTGATATCGGACGGTCCAGGAATATGGCTCGTAATTTCTGCATTGCTAGTCGATATCTGTAAAAAGTAAATACTATATAAATACCAAGATGCGTTTCCTATTACATTGGATGTAACATTAGGTATAAAAAGAATAAAATTGCATTGGTAATCTCTAAAAAATACCGATGCTGACATTCATGTGAAGAAAATGGAAAGAGATTTGTATAAAAATACAAAAATGTTTATCTCACTTGGGGTTATATGCTACTTCATTTATAGCATTTTCCAACTCGTAATGTTTTAGAGTAGTAACTTCTAATTTGATTGCAGCTCCTTTCGCTGCCAAACCTGCACTATTCATATCCTGTTCTGCTAAAATGGGTAAAGAAATCACTGGAACGGCGAATTGTATTGCCTCAGTAGTAGATCCCATTCCGCTGTGAGAAATGAAGGTTTTAATCTTAGGATGAGCTAATAAACTCTGTTGAGGTGCCCATTTTGTTACAAGCATGTGGTTGGGCAAAGTAACATTAATATGCACGGTGGACACCATAATGAACTGAAACTGAGGAAAGTTTTCTATTGCTTTGAGAAATTCCTTTTGCACGGTTACATCAAAATTGGGGAATTCGGCGACAGTGCCAAAGCTGATATAGATGAATCCTTCGTTTGACTTGTTGATGAAGTCTACAAATTTCTGAAATAAAGATGAGTAAGATTTATAAACAATGTATGTTATAAAATAGTTATGATAAAATGAAATAAATGAGAACCTGTGGTATCGGTTTAAAATTTTTTGATCCAACAGCAACTCCCCCAACCGCCACTGCATGTGGTGGCAATGATCTCGGGTAGTCCAAAGTGAAGTGTGTAGTTATCATAACGAGACTTGCATTTCTTTCAATCTCAGTGAATGGAGGGATTTCCTCCACTCCCAATCCTTTCCTGCAAATATCTTCCAAGTTTGGAAGATACCAATATTCCCTCACCACCTTCCAAGCCAGAGGCGTCATTGCATTAACAAATCTTTCAAAAAAGCTCATTTTCTTTCCTGCAGGAAAATTGTACATGAGATCGCTCATGGAGGAGCTTTCATCCGGCAATCCGTGAGTATCATAGTACCAACTCATGGTTAGGGTAGTACTGTACACAATCAATTTCGCTTTCCAGTAATGAACCATTGAGTAAACGCACTCGTTCATTAGACCATCCATAATTACCAAATCAAACCGACTTGATTTCAACCACGAAACGAATTCTTGGTCCGAGTAGAGAGACTCACAAGCCAACAGACCTACACCGGGCAGATCAAACCACATTTTCACCATTTGTCCGTTTTTGCGAATATCGTAAAAACTCATGTGTTCTTCCCACGGCCCCATTTTTTCCTTCCATACTTTTGGTGCGTAATCTTTAATTCGCGGATTAGGATCTTTATTTTCATAAGCGGATATGTAGGTGAGATTGTGATTGTCGGAAAGAGCTTCAACTAATGACCACAGGGATATGCGTTGACTGTAAGACCCAACGACTCCATAAACGAGAATATTTGCACTAGAAACTGTTGCTGGTCCAAGATTGTAGGATCCTCCAAAAAGTAGTATAGCTAATGGTATTACCAAAACTGTAGTCTTGGCTAATGTAAATCCCGACATTTTAAGCCAAATTCAAGTTTTAAATCAAATGCTCCCAGAAGGTTATGAATGAGTACTAGTATCAAATTTCTAGTATCGCCGGTGTGATATCTAAAGAGACAGTGGTACCCAAAGCACCAAAATATGACCAAGTACTTCTTTTCGTCAATGAAACGAGGATAATATAATGACATGCAAAGACATTTAAGGTATATCTACTTACTCATTGTTGTTGCTACTCTGTCTGGGGTAGCAAGGTTCAAAGAAGAGGAAAGACAAATTAATCAATGCAAGGTAGTAGTGAATCATATCATGTGAAGAACGCATGCCAAGTAAAATGCATACAGTCTGTGCCAGTGCCATGTGCTCATAATTAATTATACACTACATGGCTATTTTTTCAATTATACTGTCATTCATTGGCAATGAAATGTAAAATAAATACACACTCGTGAAGTGCATGAGGTCAATTTTACCTTGAAAATGCATCAATCATTTTTTATACATTTCTTTTACAACATATTTTATCATAGACATATTGCATAATCATGTTTATATAAGCGACTAGGTTGAGCTGGTAATGATTAAATTTTTCAAGTGCCAGCTTTAAAATATAATATCAACAAAAATGATAAAACAATGCTATAAAGTGCTAAAAATGTTCAAATCGACATATTATATGCATATTCAATAAACTGGCATTTGTTCAATTCTTGAATAGGAATGAATTACATACTACAACTACTTCATTATGTGTATTAAATCTTCAAGACTAATAGGATGATTCACACTTTCGCACATTCATTTGATGCACTTCATATTATAGTTGATGAATCCTTTAATGCACTTTGAAAACTTTATTTTCTCTTCAATTTCTTTTTACTGTCTGTGGAAATGGTAGATCGATTCTTCGATAAACCAACAAAGCTGAGAAGCTTCTTGCCAATTAAGAGTAAAAGATAAATCGGAACCGCTATAATAAGAAGGGCAAGAGTTATAGCAAGGAGCCAAACATCGATTTGCCTCTTGACCCACCACGGCTGCCCAACACTTGGGGATCGTAGATATTGGTTAGTGTTGTCATTTCTCATAATAAATTCAATATACCAAATAGCATTCTGTAAAGACGACATCGGACGATCCTTATAGAAATTAGATAATCTTTGCATTGCTGAACGGTAGCTTTAAAAAGAAAGAACGTAATTACCGGTCTGAGTTCAGATAATTAACCCTTCAAAACTAGATACAATGAAACAAAGAGACTGTATTGTATAGATATATAAAACATACTTACTTTGGATTGTATAAGATTTCTGTGATAGCGTGTTCTAATTCTTCACGTTTCAACGTAGTAATTTCCAATTTTATTCCGGCACCTCGAGATGCAAGACAATCAGAGTTCATGTCTTGCTCAGCTAATATAGGAAAAGAAATTACAGGAACGGCAAAGTGGATACTCTCGGCTGTACTTCCCATTCCACTGTGTGTAAGAAATAGTTTGATTTTTGGATGTGCTGAAAAAATTCATTAAAAAACTATTTGGAGCAACACTGTTTAACCACCAAACATTCATTACTACGCCACTACTTTACCTAGTATACTTTGCTGTGGTGCCCATTTTATCACCATTACATTTTCCGGCAATGTTGCATTAATCTCAAATGACGATTTCCAAATGAACTGCATGTCTGGAAAGGTACTTATGGCTTGAATAAACTCTTTCTGAGTTGATTCATCAAAATTAACGAATTCTGCAACAGTTCCAAAGCTGATGTAAATGAATCCATTCTTTGATTTGCCAATAAATTGTTCCATTTCCTTAAAGTGAAGTGAAAAACACCCATTTAAAAAAGACATAATATATTTGTCCAAGTTCAAATAAGTAATGCTTTTCCATTTTTACCTTTGGTAATGGTTTTATCTTATCTGACACTACAATTCCACCAATGGGTATAGCGTTGGGGGGAAATGATCTTGGATAGTCAAGAGTATAATGTGTAGTTATCAGTGCCAGACTTGAATTTCTTTCGATTGCACTAAACGAAGGAATCTCATCTAGCCCCAAGCCTTTCTTGGAGATATCTTCTAGTTTTGGCAAATACACATTCTCCCTTAACACCATCCATGCAAGTGGTATCATTGCATTGACAAATCTCTGCAGAAAGCTCATTTTATTCCCAGGTGGAAAACTAAGCATGAGATCAGTGACGGATGAGCTCTCATCTGGAAATCCGAACTGGTCATAAAACCATCCGTAATTAGTGGAGGTTGCGTACATGATAAATTTTGATTTCCAAAAGTGTACCATTCCAAATGCACACTCATTCATTAAGGTGTCCACAATTACAAGGTCAAATCTGCTTGATTTTATCCAGCTTACAAATTCTTCATCTTTGTATAATGTCTCACAAGCCAACACACCCAAATCAGGGAAACTAAACCAGGATTTTAATATGCCTTTATTTTTACGAACTTCGTAAAAGCTGTAGTGCTCCTCCCAAGAGCCCATTTTCTCCTTCCAAAGTTTGGGCGCATAGTCGTGCACTTTTGGATTTGGTTCTTTGCTGTCATATGGCGAAAGGAATGTGACATTGTGACCTCGATTTGCTAAATTTTCGATCATAGGCCACATTGTGATACGCTGGCTGTAAGAACCCAGGATTCCGTAAACGAGAATATTTTCTGCCAACGCGGGATGTTGACCTCCATAATAATTTCCGAAGATGAATAATAGCAAATAAGTTTTAGCTGGGTAAACTGGAATCATTTTCTGTATCACTGCGGTTTCGAAAAAAAACCATAAAACATGCGCTATGAGCAAGAGTCTATCGAATATTGCTTCAACAGTAGGTGGCCGTCAGTAGTGGGTGAGCTAAACTGGAATGTAAGCCAATACTTGTTCGACTTCAATATTCATAATTCCTCATGAAATAATATTTCACTGTGTGTTGTGTACATTTTGTTCTGAGAAAAGTTTATATATCAAGGAAAAGTATTACTTTTAATTAGTTAATGCATCTATTCAATTATTTTATACGGGTAATAGTTATACATTATCTATACATGGTAAATATATATATCCAGCGACCAACTAGTTACATATGCAATGTATTTACATAACTGAGATGTGCCAGACCGTGCCTGACTGATGACTGTTTATTATATCCAGACGATTAATCAGCCAGTTATGAAATAGATCTTGTATTGTCTATTGATAAGGATATAATATTACGTGATTTGTCTATATACTAGTTTATTATAAAATATTAATTGAGTTACGCTGGGAAAACTTACGTGTTTTTATTAGGAATGTGAAACAGCAAATGAAAACATAAATGCATGAATGCCAGACATAGTTCGAGAAACATTAGTCAAACCCGGGATTATAGAATTTTTAACACTTACAACAGAGAATCAATTTTTAGCTTCAAAGAATGAATTCATGGAATAACTAATTGCTTTAAAAGTGCTGTAAAAATATATCACTGAACTGTAACTGGTTTTTAAGATGATTTTGTTGAAGCTTGGTAAAAATGATTAATTTTGTTTCGTATAAATGGCAAAACTGTGCATGCTCAATTTAATTAGATTTTAACTTTGATTGTTTGCTCTTGACAAGTTTAGAGTTATCAGAGGAAAATAATCTTTTCAAAATTGATTTGAGCACAAAGTACAGTACAGCCAAGGCAATGGCTAAAGTAAGGAATAGGCCAGCACCAAGAGTCAACCACACGTCAATTTGTCGTCGTTTCCACCAAGGCTGGCGAATACTTAAAGGTACTAGATAATCATTCGAATTTTCATGGCGTAGGATATACGATATCCACCATACAGCGTCAGATAAAGGTCTTGTGGGTCGGTCCTTGAAAGCTTCCGAGAGTTGTTTCATGGCCACTCGATACCTGTTCATAAGAATGAAAGTATACATAGGCAATAGTCCAAAGGTGTAC
>JAHZMV010006366.1:0-47757 GCA_027743765.1 Coecobrya sp. COE2
CGTCAAAATCACAGGATTTGAATTATTTTTCATTTCGAATACACTATCATACAGCCTCTAGTTATATATGAATCTCTTTGCCCTAATGAGATTTTTAGTTAGGGTTGCGTTTTTTAACACCTGTGGTGTTTTGAAAAATTGGATAATACTGCCACCTGGGGTACACGAGGTACTTAAGTGTTCCTGGGCAGACATTTTTCCCACTTCTGGTGACTGCAGGTTGTATAGTACAGGAATGGGGAATGAACTGATTCAAACGACATCCATATAGCTTGTTTTGTACTGTAGTGCGGACTCGAATAAAAAGTTGTTTTGTTTGATTGAATAGTAACGGCACACGATTCACAGTCGTAGCTAACGCCAAATGTAACAATGTAACAGAAAAGTCGTATAGCTAACGATAATTTGCCACAAGGCATAATATGTTTTGTCGCCTTAACGCTTCTTACAAAGTAACAGCAACTGAACATGTGTCCCCACTTGCATTTAAATATTTACAATTATCGAATCTACACTTCAAAGAATTTGAACATCATAACATCTAATTCACAGTCAATGCCGGAAATTGGGTTACCGAGTATATCAAACATGCACAATGCACCCTCCTACTAAATAGGTTTGGCTGCAACAAACCTGCATTAAATGTCAAACAAATTGACAAGAATTTTTGTTCATCCTTGTGTTGGCGTTAACGGTTACGCACAAACATATTTTAGGAAAGGTGCTGCTGACGAATAGGAATAGTTGTTCAACTACATCATATATAACCAAACGTGTCATATAAGCTAATATATTTCATAGGAATTCTCTAGACTACGTCTATCAACTAACTGTAGGGTTGTTTTTTTATCCGCATGTATGTCTCCTACGAATATTTTTATGGATTCAGCGCAAAGTGTAACACAAATAGTGAAAAATCTTGACCCAAAACATTATAAAAGCGAGTGCATTTTTATCCTTTTTAATGTGATACAGCGTAAACAAGAAGAGATGATGGAGGCGCAATAGGCCTGCAAGCTTAACACATAAAAATATATGACGCATAATTTAGTTATCCGTGCTGAAAATAATATGATTATCATCATGTTGTTTGCTGTACTGGTGGATATAACGTTTGTTAAGGTGCCTGTACACCATCAAATCCGCTACTGGTCTGGCACAAGATTTTTGTTTACATGACAATCACGGTAAAGTGATAGTTATCCAATTGTGTTTTCCCGTGTTACATATATTAGGTTATATGTATATTCTAACGAACTAACTAATTGCCTCCCTCTATTGAATTTATATACTTTAAAAGGATGTGATCGGGAGACCGATATAAATATTAACGTTTATAATAAGAAGTCTATATGCGCGTTTATTTTTTAACTGTAAAATGGAATATTGTTATGAAATCTGTTTATATGCATTAATCATAACAACTTTATTATTCAGTGGTTACATTCAAAAGAGTGGTCTGTCAAACAGGAATATCGTTTTTGCAAATAAAAAAGGAAGTTTATTGATATAATCTATTTTGCATGTAACTTGAAATGACCGTTGAAAGAAATTTACCGCACTGTTGTGACCGAGAATGAAGTACGATGAACTCGTTATAATTTTCTTTTGTTTTGAAAAATAAACGGCCAAAATGTTTTTTTCAAAGTCTTGTGCACTTAAGGAGTTAGCCGTTTCAAAACGCATTTGGTGTTTTCCCGCGAGCACGGTGAACTTGTGCATCCTTTCATGTTATATTTAATTGCGAAATATTTAAAGTCAGAAATGATTCATCCAAATTAGAGATTAGGTACGCGAAAGAAAGGGAGAAAAATGGAGTAAACTATTTTGCCTGAATTTTTGATCCTCAAGGTAAAACGTTGAGCGGTTGCGTTACTATCACATATATTAAATGAAAATGATGCAGCGTGTAGGTACGAAAGAATTCACAGTAAGCAATTGATTTTTAGTCGAATGTCTGTCAGAAAGCAAAAGTGGTCAACACTTTCGCACGTCAGTCAGTAATCTGATTGTGCAATTCCTAATAATTTCATGTTCATTTTTCGGCAAACAAAATTCTTTCAAAAACTCAACTGATGCATAAGCTGTTAGACAAAATTTCAACTCCATACACAGCTACCCTTGCCTTGACGAAAACAACTACTACATGCTAGAACAACAGGGAAAACAAAAATATTAAATGAGCATAACTGGACATAAAATGATTTTTATTGCGTATGTATACAAATCCAAAGATACCATAATAGGTATAAAAATTTCCACTCCCAACAATTTTTCATGAGATCATCAACGGCAATGATTTTAGCAGAAAATTGCCATGAGAGTTGCTCATTCATAAAGAAACTTGTTATATAGTTGATATAATTCACTGATAAGCTTGGTTACTATAAAATGTAGTGAAAACGGAAACAATGGGTTTTTGTACTTGAAATACGTTTAAGCAAAAAAACAAATAAAATGTTATAGTGCGTATCGTGTTGTAAAGTACAATCATCTTTGGACATGCCCATTAAACCATGTCCATATTTTCACACAGTTCCTGCACTACACTACAAGATTCCTTGAGAAATCTAGCGAAACGCAAACGTGCCATCAGTAATTTGTATGGTCATGTTTAGATGGTATGGTCAGTGATGTGATATTGTGGCAAAGCTATTTGTTCCTTTATTGATACGCATTAAAGCAATTATCTAATTGACGCTATCGTCAGAAAAACTCCTCCTTTTCACATCATTAAATCTTCCTTGAATTTATAGTGGCTCTTCAGTAGGACAGGGATAAAAATGCACGGAAGCCGAAATTAACCCTGAATTCTGTTGGCACACAGCACGTTGAAACTTAACAACGCGTAAATAACACTCTTATGTGCTTGTCATGTAATCTTCATGTAATTGCATTTTGAAATCAATCAACCCAATCAAGTATTTTAAGATTTTTTGGAATGGACGACGTATACATAAAATATTTAAAAGAAACATGATAAAGAGCACAGACAGAAATACATGCTTTATATCAGCAATGCATTAAAAATGTCAACTTGTCACTGCTTGGAAGAAAACTAAAAATTTTAAAATTTAAAAAGTAAAAGATAATGGCAGGTTTGTTTGTTGTCAATGCATTTGTCAAATCCAAAGACATTTACAGATGACATATTCAATTATTATATTTAATTACTGAATGTCGCAATTCTCTGCATTAACATAAACCTGTGTGGATGCACAAGTCCTTTGCACTTTTGCAGTTGGTCTAGTGAAAATTTCATGGATTTATGCATGTGCATCTGCGTGGCATGCGTTCCTTGTGATAAAAAACATGGTTTATGGTTCTCAGGGTCACTTCATCAATTTCTCGCTCCAATGTCTGATATGCATGCTCACACCAGGCCTACCTAACATTTGCTTGATGGATTCACCTAGTTTGGTACAGGAACAAATTAATACCAAGACGGTGACTTCGTATCATACAAGAAAGATGATCAGAAGACCTGAGGGTTTCATAGTTTCATGGCCTCTTCTTATATAACTTGTTAAGCCAGGTGGGTGCACACGCGTGACTAAACATTTTTTGCCCTTAAATTACATAAAATGACAATTTTAATCTGTGACTTTTAAAACTCCGTGTTAAACTGCATGTGTGCACAGAGTCATGCACAGAGTTTATGTGAATATTGCTATGTACGAGTTTATAAATGGTTTTCATGGACAAATTGCCATTCATATCGTGACTCCGTTACCAAATAAAAATTTGCAATATATTATGATGTGTAACAGCCAAATCGGATCAATTAGTAAACCTCGCGTCATGACATTTAAACAGGGTATTAAGAGTCAAACTGTCAAAGTAATAAAATATTCTTGCATGTTACATGACATTTGATATACAGAATGCAGTACATCAGCTTACCTATATCTCCACCAGCAAAATCCCAATGTCAAAATACACAAACCCCATTCCAGGGTAAATGATGGTGACGGGACAACAATCATTTTGTTGCACTAGATTTTGCACTTTTGATTAAAACTTGAATAAATTATCTGAAAAAAATATTTTATCAAAACAAATGCAATGGAGAGGGGGATTGACACGGGAAATACCTAATGACACCGTAATGGTGACATGGTATGAAAACTTTTATAGAATCGGGACTTCCTTATTCACACAATAATACACAACACTATTCACCGATTATTGACACCCGATTGGAACAGCATGTTTTTGTTTTTATTACTATCTAACTTCCGTAGTAATTCTGTTGCTGATGGCATGAATGTATATACTTTGCACAACTTGCAAAGTCAAAATTTCCACGATACGACTTATTGATTAAAGGTGGAGGATAAATAATGGAGTATTTTTTATGACGAGCCAAAGTGGCCAAGTCACTTCACCAAAGCGTATTCTGTGTTGTAGCTGAGACTTCCAGAAACTATATGTGGCTTCCAAAGTCAAAACGTCAACCTTTTTCCTGCTCGAGACAGTATTATATTTCTTTGCATGCAACCACGAGGGATTGTACGAGTTTTGCAACGTGTGTATTTGCCAACTTCTGTTTTGAGACTATTTGCAAAATGATATTGCATGAAAGAGTATACTTTAAGGTTTTCACTTCCAAAAACCTAAAACTTTGATTTGGAACACGTTGGACACATTTTTATTAAAGTCATCTTCACTAAAAGATCAACGATAATATTTGAGAGAGCTCCCTAAGCACGAGTTAGCTTTCGACACAACTGTCCAAAGAAGAATGATCTATCATTTTGTCTACCACACGCCTCCAATAAAGACGCTTTCCGAAATTCGCCGTGATATTAGTTTTCTATCCATTCCATGATAGCAGTAGTGATAATGAAGATAAAACGCTACAACACGCGAAAACGATGTAAGTGCAGGCATGGTTTTACGTGTGTCCTTTGTTTTTTGGACATCACTACTAAAAGGCTCCAAATACGAGACTGCATAGTTCACCGATACTTTATTTAAAACGCACAGTCACGCATCCGCTATATAATGATATAATATTAAACAGTAATGTGCCACTCTGACATAGTATCCACTTTGTGCACCAACACCACCGCAATCATTTTAAGCTGATTACTGATTATGAAAAGCATGAGCATCCAAAAAACGCTGATATCTCCACTATACAAACATGCAATTCAGCTCTACAACTCTGCTCCTGCTCAATATTATGCTCTGCGATATATAAGCACGCGTAAAAAATAAATAAATTGTTTAAGGGTATGCGAAAGGCTCTGCAGCATTTCATACAGATCTTATAAAGGGCACCTAGGCCTTTACGTTGTCATTATTAAAAGTAGAAGTCACACTTTATCGCAGGCCCTTTATGTCTGTCTGTCTTTTCGTTAGCAACACATGCACATTATATATTGATGTTGTATGAGGTTCATCTCTCTATAGAAACATGAGTATTTTCGAATTATGATTTTTGCAAGCAAATTATTACAATAGGCATGGATAGTCATTTGAAATTATCATGACCTGATATGAAAATGAAATAACGTGAGTTACTATCGTTGTGCATTCAGATTTTTTTATTTAAAAAAGCTACATCGGTTTATGAAAAGACCTAAAATCACAGCAACGTCATAATTATATCAGCATCGCCATCATACTATTATATCACAGTCATGACAATAGATAATGTAGTGCTCATCTTAATATTCAAGTACTCTGCAACTCCACTAAACTTCATAATAGCTGTAATACATGTCTAGTAGACTAGACAACTTTTCAGAACGCTCTAACGTTTTAGCGTCCATCTTCATTGGTAAATGTGTGGCTAGTAACGGGATTTGTGTACCTCACAGCCAGCCAACAACTTCCATCCCATTCATAGTAAACATGTGCGTGGACATGACAAAAGATTATAATCATATAGTTTACTTGTATTAGTTGCCATTTGTCTTTACTCAAAACTCTCAATTTCAATTTTCTATGCGTACCTACAAAAAAAAAGTTGAAAAATGCAAGTGGTCCTCTTTCGTTTCGTCTTGTTTGTAGTTCATGTTGCTCGCTCGTCCTCGTGCTCACAAAAATGCAAAACAAGCAGTGGCTCGCTAACGCCAATTCGTACAATCTAACTATTCTTCTGACAGCAGCAGTGTCACATAGTCACATTTACTAGTTGTTTGATAGCCATTACACATGTTACACCAGTTAAGAAGCTTACATCAAACAACTAAACTGCCATTGTAGATGAGCTTTGTTAGTGTTCCATATTAACTTTATGGAATACATATTTATGATCATCCCAATAGTCCTATTCAAAATCATATCTTTGAAACTTCCATTCAGTTTATCTATTATGTTCATTTTTCAACGCCTTGTGCAAATCCTCAATGCACATTACATTATGCATAAAAAGTGAAATGAAATGCAGGTGCATGCACAGAAAGCCCAACAAAGAAAATGAGATCTTTTCTGGCATCCTCAGCATCATTTTTGCTCTTCTAGTCTTTTATTTGTTCATATTGTTATCTAACTTGGTTACAAGTATTTAGCGGCAGCGGCATAAATACATAAACACACAGACTGGTGCGGTTAGCACAGAAAAAATAGTTTGCATATTAGATTTTTGTACGTTTTAAAGAAAGGAATTTAGCTAATAAATATTTACTTTCGATTTTAACCTAATCCACAACAGTAGCGCTTCAATTTCAGAGCACCGATAATGATAATCCAGTATGTTACACAAGCCATTTCATAGAAACTTTGAGTTCATGGTTTATCAGGAGAAGCATTACCTATATTTGTATGGAGTTTAACCTTAACCATGTTCATTTGACACATTTAATTTTTATCTCCTGTCCGGCACACCATCCTTCCATATAGACAGACACCTACCCAAAATGGTAATGCAGAAAAAGAAGACAAAGAAGTAGTCTTCTTTCTATAATGGTTTCCGCTGGTTATTAGCGATAGTAAGGTAAACGCTCCCTTTCGTTGATGGATTCATTTTTGTTGTTGGATAACATCAGCATATAAGAGGATCCTTTAGGGCTGATATGTATCTGCTTCTGCTGCACTCCCATCTCAATTTGCCGTTGGCTTTTCACTAACCTCCAAAACAACAGTTGATTAGCGTAATGATAATACACTTTACTTACCACCAACCAACATCCCATTTCTTATAAGTAATCCAACAATTCGTAGAGCCCCAGTTAGGCTTCGTCCCAAATACCTGCGAGTAGGGGTCACCAATGCATCGTAAAAAAATGGTATGGAGTACAGAGATATGGCATGCCTACCTATTTTATGTAAATGGACAATTTCACTGATTGATACATACGGACGAGCGGAGGGACAGTACACACTCATGTCATTTTTATCAGTATGCCAACTTCCACAAATGTTCATCACGTTTTGTACATTCTGCTGTACTCCAATTAACAAGAATACCTTTAACAACTAACACAGCCTTCAACTTTGGTTTGTTTACATGGCCAACTACAAAAAAATGACAGTGATGGGGGCAAAGTGAAACAAGGACCTTGTAAGCCAGACATAATTTGCAAAGAAATGTGGAAAAGTAGGTAAACCACAAAACCAACAGTTTATATATAAATTCATGAACAATTAGTAGCTAAAGACCGACGCACATTTTTGAAAACATTTTTTTTTGTGACAAAAAGAGGAAAAAATCGCTAACAAAAACGAGTCACGCTTGCATGCATAAGTTTTGACATTAAGTATGGTAAACAGTAAACAAATATCAATGCGTAGCTAATTATAGAATGATCCTTAATGACTAACACATGTAATGCACATAAAATGACATAAAAAGATTAATTGTGCGTTTGTTTATTATAACATTAAAAACATTTTTTATACAACGCACAATAACAATGTGCGTTGAAGATGTGTTGAAGTTTTTGCAAGGGACGGTTGAGTGAGTGGAAGAAATGCAGAGATCACTTCATTTTACTTGTTAGTTCCTACCAAGAAGTTGGATGAGATAATGGGATGGGAGATGATGAGTACGACCGAGTTGTCTACCTAGTGTACTTCCATCCTTGCATGCATCATCTCATCTCGCTTTACAACAAGAAGTTTGTATAAAAAACAATTACTTTTTTACATACAAAACGCATCATCGTCAAAGATTATGCCCAAACGGTCCTTATAATAACATCCCAATTTCGCCAATTTATACACAATGAACTTTTATTACTTCAAGAAAGGTGTAGTAGTATAGTATCAAAACATGACAAGGCCGGGAAATGACCTACTATCTTATTGAAAAAGGGTCATCTCATTGTTGTTGACGGTAGAGCTTCAAAATATATCTGTGTGGCTGTTCTTGTCGCAAAAAAAGCTATGCACAAAAATACCTACATGCTTCATATGCTTTACTTGACAACAAAACATATAAAATTAGCCATTGTAGTAACTGTTAAAGGAAGTGTCTTGGATCGTTAGATGTAAACTTGAGATTTGTTGTTATTTAGAAGAGCAGCGTAGGTATTTGGTTCAAGATTAATTAATAACAATTAACAATTATATTTACAGTTTAACCCAACCGTGAAAAAAATGCTTTTCTATAACTAGCTTATATACATTTTACCGGAATAGTTCTCGGAATTGAGGAGATGCCCGAATTGGGTCGTTTAAAAAATATTTTCACATGTCGCTATTATTGTAGAGAAAAGGTACTTTAGTTAGCAATTAAAACTTTAACAGTCTATACAGTCTTGTTTTATATTTTTATCAGAAAAAAGACTAGTAAAACGTGTATTCTCACAGTTTCGGCGACCGACTATATTCTTTGTGTCTCTTTCATCTTAACAATCTCCTTTCACCTTTTTATAATCTTTTATGACTTTGACAGATGTTTTAATTAATATTTGAGATGTAGTGTCATGCAGGACGAACGGATAGGTAATTTAGACGAGCGTGGACGACCACACAGACTAAATTGGCATTCTTCCCTAACTAACGACAACGAACGGCTAACGTAGTGATTAGTGTTATATATTTGCTGTGCATGGCAATTCTCAAATCATACAAATCTGATGACTAATAACAATAGTGTTAACGTTGGAGTCGCCTGTTAGAAAATCTTTAACAGCCACTTCGTCAACTGTAACGAATCGACAATTAAATGTCACGAAAATTCTCATGTGCTTCTACCAATCTTCGTCTCTCATCTTGACAGCTGCTTGCTGCTACTGCTCACATGTCGCAGGCTGTAGCGTAACAGATCTGATCAAGCCGTCGTTAAACTTGTCAGGTAAGAATGTTATTTAACTGTCCTTAACTATCGCCTATGAAAATGTGCGTAGTATCCTTTATAATATGCGTTGACATTAAAAACCTATGGACGGCCTCATCAATAACGACTAAAAGTTCAGGGTGACGTGTGGTCATAGTCATGGATACAGTTGTTAGTAATGCAGGTGCAGCAGGTTACTTTTCGTTATCAAAATGGGATATAGATCGTATCCACAATCTATTAAGCATTTACTGACGTGTAGAATACGGCCGGCATTTAATGATGTGACCGTGTGAACGTGTTTAGTTAAATCATTAAAGTCTGTACCAGTTTAAAATTCTACTTAGGATTCAACTATTATCTTTATTACTTTGACGACATTAAGTGTGGCATATTATATATTTTGTATTTGTATTGGCATCTACAGCAATTAACTATTCATCGGAATGATTATTGAATGCATAATATTTATTGACATCACAATTTATTGACTGATTTATCTTTTACTACTAGATTGAATTTTAAACGATGATATCACTATGATTGCCGAAATATGAATATAAAGAAACACAATGAACGAAAGAAAGTACACGGTTTTACATCTGGGTGGTCATTTTGCTAGACTGAGTGTGTCGGGAATCTCTTGGGTAGAATTCGGCCAGCGTGGCGGCTGGGATACGCTTCAACATTTCCTTCGGGAAGATACGGAGGAGTTGCCAGCCAATATCCAGAGATTCAAACACGGTACGGTTCTCGTAGTTTCCTAAAAGCAATAGTTAAATATGGAGATTAGTGTGGCACTGGGAAATGAGATTGAAACTATGGGCGTTTTGATAACTTTATGAAACTGTACCTTGGGAGATGAAGTTCTTCTCGAACTTGCCGAGGAACTCAAGGTAGAGCAAATCATCAGCAGACAGGGCCTCCTCACCGACGACAGCCTTCATGGCCTGGACATCCTTACCGATAGCGTAGCATGCGTACTATAAGGAGAAAATTATATTTGCTTAGTGTAGGGATAATTTGCTTATTATCTGTGGTCATTTTAAAGTCATTTTCTGTTCACTTACAAGCTGATTAGAAACATCGGCATGGTCCTTTCTGGTCATTCCTTCTCCAATGGCGGACTTCATCAAACGACTCAGAGAAGGCAATACGTTAATTGGAGGATAGATTTGACGATTGTGAAGCTGTCTGTCGACGTAAATCTGTCCCTCAGTAATATATCCCGTTAAATCAGGGATAGGATGTGTGATATCTGTCAATTAAAAATAGTAATTACAGTTAGCCTCAATGGTCACTTGCATAATAGTTAAGAAACCTAAGGCATGTGGGGCTTAAAAAATATTTGGAACAAAACAATCACTTGTTTGTAATGCCACTTAATTGTTATTTTAAGAATGTGTATAGTCAGTGGTAAAGATAGTTAAATGCAAACAAACCTCGAAATCCTGCTTGAAAAATCTGGCTGTTTCCATGTTCACACCCATAGCTGCAAAGACAATAGCAAAGTTGTCTTCGTGTCCGTCAAGTACTGATTTGCCAGGTAGTTGGACTAAACCTGCTTGCCTACAGATTTGTGCAGCAATCTGAAAACAAAATTGATTTGTGAGCAAGTTTGTAATTTTAACTATGAGCGTAAAGTGTAGTCATAAAGTAATCTTACTTCATTATGTGGGAGACCGGCAGCGGAGAAGATGGGAATCTTTTGACCACGAGCAATAGAATTCATCACATCAATTGCGGAAATACCAGTTTGAATCATTTCCTCGGGATAAATTCTGGACCATGGGTTGATAGGCTGACCTATTTTATAACGACAGACAAGATTTAATATTAGTTAACAGTACATTTCAATTAGAAAACTTAAACTCCATTAACTGTGCCACACCTTGAATATCAAGGTAATCCTCAGCCAAAATTGGAGGTCCTTTATCAATGGGCTTTCCACTTCCATTAAATACACGCCCTAACATATCCTCCGACACGGGAGTCCTCAGAATATCGCCAGTGAATTCACAAACCGTATTTTTCGCATCAATTCCCGAGGTACCCTCAAATACCTGTAAAAACAATAGAAAATTACCACCTGAATTATTCCCCACCGAGAATCAACTCTACTACTAACTTCACATCTAATACTCCTCCCATTGTCTATATCATCAATCATTTTTTCCGTACCTGAACCACAGCCTTGGAACCGCTAACCTCAAGCACCTGACCAGACCTGCATGTACCATCGGGCAACTGTAGGTCCACAATTTCCGCATATTTTGGAAACTTGACATCATCCAAAATGACCAGAGGACCGTTCACACCAGACACGGTTTTATAAACTAAAAAATATTCAAACAACAACAACAATTATCATCATCATCATCCCTCACAAAACAAACCTTACCATCAAAAAAATTAACTCTTCTCCCACTTACTTAATCTTGGCTGTGAAATATAATCTCGATTAACAGCCATCTTATGCTCATTGCGAGCCTGCTCTGCAGAAATCGGACCCATTTTCAAAACTTCTTTGGTCTCACTGTAATCACTTAAATTGATTTTAAAAAAACCCTAGCACCTAAAAAACCCAATTTAAATATACTATTTACTTCTCTCTCACCAAAAACCTCACACAATTCTTTATAAACCTCTACCTGGAAATATAATCCACCTTAATTTCCTCCAAAAAATACTCACTGACTAATTATAATTAAAGCTGTAAAAGTTTCCTCCCAAAAAATTGCCAAAGTTAACTTTGGTATCTTTTCTCCAGAAAGGACAAACAGTGAATGTAGTGCAATGCCTATGTATGCGACTTACACGCGAGAGAGGTGTGAGTATGGATAGCTGAGAGAGAGAGAGAGAGAAACGGAGATTTTCTCAAAACCACCACGCACGTATATACCAATTCAGTAGAGTATTTTTTTCCCGTTTTACAGGTAGTCCATACTCAAGTTATAGTTGTATGCCAACGCCCCTGCGCCTCTGTTGCTATATAGGTTTCTCGTGTGCAGCCAACTGTGATATATAATTCCATAACTGCAAATAGTTAACTTGGCTGTTATTGTAAAGAAGTTATTATTATGATTTGGAGTGTCATCCTTTAACCTTTTTGTAGAATGTTTGGTTATATATGTATGCACAAGCTATATTATGGATGTATGGGTTTTATAGGGAAGCGGTATTAAA
The DNA here is from genome assembly GCA_027743765.1 of Coecobrya sp. COE2. Classification (NCBI taxonomy): domain Eukaryota; kingdom Metazoa; phylum Arthropoda; class Collembola; order Entomobryomorpha; family Entomobryidae; genus Coecobrya; species Coecobrya sp. COE2. The sequence continues at coordinate 12,419 of JAHZMV010006366.1, forward strand.
AAATGGCTAAACAATTGTATTGCTATATATTATTATAGCATCCTAAAAATTCCAAATAAGTTGGGCAGAACGGCATGCTCGGTTATATATGCCTATTAAAATAACTAGTATTTTAGGATGGTTTATATTTTACTGATGTATTATGATGTTGGCTTGTACCTAAAATAGGATGAGATAAATGGAATAGTATAATATATTTGTCTAAGGATGCAGTTAGTTAAAGTAGAGATGCAGTGCATTGTAGTCTGGGTTTAGTTTTAGTTATTGTAGTAGTAAGAATGTGATGGGATGGTTAGAGAGAATATAACAGTTAAAACTAAAACATGGCTTTGGTTAAAGACGCATACATACGAAAGTAGGATTCGAGCGAGTAATTTTTTAACGTAAGATGCATAATTGAAATTACCAATGCTAATGAAAAGACGGGCGTAGTAAAAAAAAAGAAGATTTTACTTTGTTGAAAGAGATGAGATGATGGGTGGGTAAGGAATAATGGGACTTTCTAACTAGTGGAGTATCTAGTAAAAAAAACGGTGGAATTTATGTTGTCGATGGTTTAGGTTATTCCTGTTCGTCTTTTTTACAATGCCATTATAATTTTTGTCTCTGTGGCCAGTGGCCTAGACAGTTGGCATTTTTATGTGGGATTACTGGAAGAAGTGAAACGTGAATCGGTTGGATTGGATGAGATGAATGGAATAATGGAATAATAATGTATATGCACACTCTTGCTTTCTTGTATTATCTTTCCAGCAGTGATTGACACCATTTACATTTTTACTGAATTTGATTTTACATCTTGTTATGCAGGATAACGTGATGAATTGTCATTCATTTTCAATCATGTCTTCCATTGCTCTTGACGAGCCACAAAGGGAATATTGGGCATTGTGAACAAACAGTAATGCTGATAGCTGTTTTAAATAAAAGCTGTGGCTGTAAAGCAACATGCAAAAATGTGGATGGAATTGGTATGAATTCTCGGTTTGCTTTGGTGTGTCATTCTGCTGGGAAGTAAGATCATTTTCAATATTGCATGCTGCACTCTGTTTCATGATCATCATCTTCATTCCTATTGTTGTTTAGCTTAAACAACATCAAACTGTACTATTTTCCAATACATTGACGATTTTCATTTGGGTTCAGTTAACTAATGAAGCATGTAAACGAATAGCATTATGGCAAGTGTGACATGATTTAGGGTGGTGGTGAACCTGTAGAGAGATAGTATTTCTTTATTTTGTCGAAAGTATCATCTCAATCAAGTGAAGGCAAGCTGCAGACAGTGTATTATAAATGATGGTTAATGAATGATCGATTGGTTGTGGATCACGCCCTGCTACTGGAAACTGGAATCAACAGTTTATGCAAGTTATCCTACATGTGTTTAATGGAACAAAACTGAGATGATTGTATATAACTTTAAAACAGATAACAGTTCACATTACTCTTTATGCAGAATGCAGAGAACCGAGTCTTCTGACTTTTGCTCATTTTAAAGAAAAGTCTCATATCGCACCCAATACCTATATATTTTCGTGCTACTGATGTTTACATGTCAATGAGTGATGGGAAAAGGAAATGATTCATCTTTAAAGCACAATGTTGGCAATTCATACTATAATGCCTTTAGCTTAACTTATGTCATGTTAACCCCATGTTCATCGCTTATTGCATGAAACAAAATTTCTAAATGTGAAATAATATCTTTTGTACTGTGTCAGTATGCAACTTCTAGATAAGCACTTTTCATGAAACACTTGAAAAAATCTAAATGTCAAGATTATTTCAGAATGGTAAAAATTAACGGCTTGAAAAGCGTTTCTTGTATTGCGGCTTCGGTTCAACTAAATTAACTGCTTGATATTTTTAAAATGTAGCGTTCCATATCAAGACGAAGAGTTAACAGACAACTGGCTATTTTAGATAAACTAGATAAACGGAGTAAGGAGTAACAATGTTGATTGATGTTGACATGCGATCAGAATTCCTAAGATTTTAATTTAATCTAATTTTGTAAACGCGTAATGATTAGTATAATGAAGTAACATGTTATTTGTACTTTGTTTTTAAAGAAAAATGATATTAACTGATTTATTGTTTTTTTATTATTTTTCATCTTGAAATTTCGTTTATTATCCATCGATATCATTAATTATTACTGCCTTGAGCGCATTTACGCTAATCGCGATTTTTTAACCAAAAAAACTTAACCCGAAGATAAATAATATTTTACTTAGAAACTATTAGCGTATGAAACACAGTTCCCTGCTGGATTTCATAAAAACTGACAAGAAACATAAAATGTATTTTAGAGTTGTTGTAACGAACGATGATCATCACAAATTAACGATAATAAAAGGATGATCTTACAAACGATGTACGCACCATAACATACTGGGCATTTTGAAATTGGATTACAATTAAAATAAAACTGAGATATTAAAAAAACAAAATAGTACATAGATAAAATACGACCAAATAGTGAACTTTTTTTAGACAGTTATTATTACTTTTATAATGTTAATTATTATTCTAGTTTATTAGTACTTAATCAAAATATGTTATCATCAGTCCACCCTGGTTTGGAACATATATTTTTGTAGTAATCTGAGAAGTCGACGTAAGGCATAACTCTTCCATTCTCATCAAGAGTCAGTCTATGATCCGAGTGAGTGAGAAGATCGGAATCAGTACTGGTCGTAGGTTCTGTGTTGGTGGTACTGTTTGTCGTTATGCTCCTATTAGTAGAGGTAATGTGTGCTCTTGGGCCGTCTTCTAACGACGCATTTACGGGAGTTGCATTGTTGCTTTCATATTGAAAATTGACTGGTCTGTTGTACATCCCAACAGATTGTGATTGATGACGAAGGGTTCGACTTGCTTGTGGACTCATTGTTGAGTTTGGTAAGGGAAAATTGAAATTTCGAATTAGAAGGGTCATATCTCCTCGTTTATTGGCTTTGTTGGGTTGGGTATTCTTCATGTAGCAGTCATGATGCATCCGGGACACTTTATCTACCACAGCTTGTGCTACCATATTTAGAGATGACTGTGTTTTGAACTCTTCCACGATCATTTGTGCCAGGTGGATATTGACTTGCTCACTTTCGGTGGCTTCACTAAGGGCCTTGTACAGCCCATCAGTGAAGAGTATAAGAAAGCGACAAGAATCATCTAAAGTTACACCGGGATGAATTTCAGGAGTGGCGATCACAGGTTCGCCTCTGGCGTTTTGTAGTTGCTCAAACTCTCTATGACCACCTTTCACCAGGTAATTTCCTAGACATCGAGTGTTTATTTGATTGCCAATCCTTCCGGCAGCAATCAACTTTTGTACATCAACACCTAACTGCTGTAGCCTACAAAGCTCATCGTCATTCCTGAGGTCGTGGTCAACACTCAACTGACCTACACGAAGAACCCCTTCACTGTCCATTCGACAAAGGAGGGCACGACTATTACCTACATTGGAAACATACAATTTTCCGTGGAAAATTAATACAACCACTGCCGTTGTACCGGATGCGACCTCCTGATTCAAACGAGCCAAAACTGGAGAGCACTCATACAAACTTCTTCCTTGAGGCATTGGCATTTCTGCCAGTATATTTGTACGTTCTGCTAACTGCTGCCCGATAAAGTCAGCAAAATACTCCTTCTCCACGGAAAGAAATGCCTGACGTAATACTTCTCGGACAGCTTCCTCAGAGCTATTCTCCAATAGTTGCCCCAGTAAAATCTCTGCTGGCATCTTCTCCTTCGCAAATCTTGACGCCTTGGTTCCACAATGCCCGTCAAAAACTCCGTACAAACTAATCCCACCTTCCTCCACGTGAAAATGGAAACTTTCATCTTCTGACTCATGGTCGGGATTCCAATGGCCATCCCTTTTATATGACTGGTTTTGAGAAAATCCAACACCTTCAAACACAAAAAACCATTTTAAAAATTAAATACCTTTCCCAAACAAATATTACTTACAATTTTTAAACAATTCCATATTTATAAATCTCCACTAAAAACCAACCCGTTTGTATACAAAGAGGAAGATCATCAGTCCACGACGTATCCGTTTCAGTGCCACTTGGCGTTGTTAGATATTCCATTGTAGGAAGTACCATACCGTTGTAGCCGTAGTAACAATTTTTAATCTAAACATGTGCTTCCTTTTCCTTACATTTCTTGACATTTAAATTTAAACTAAAAAAAATTCTATCTCTCTATCAATATTTACCCTACGAAACACATGAAAGCACCATCTTTTTACCACAACAAACATCCAACACAGTCCACAATCCCTTACAACAATAATAATCACTCTTCAAAACCATAATACTCCTCTCAACCGTATTAAAAGTCTCTCTTTTAATCCACTTCATTAATCCTTAATCCCTCCATCCAAAAAATCCAATCACCATCCAACCTATCCCCCCAAAAATATCTTTCACTTTCCCAAAAAAAAATCTCCAAAATAACCTTTTCCAAAAAATAATAACCTAACCCAGACCAAACTTTATAACCTCTATTTAAACAGAATAACTTTCAGACCTCTTTTTAAAGCCTGTCACCTTGTCATTTCATCAAAGTCACTGTAATGCATCATCTGAGAAAAAAAATCCCCGAAAATAATGCAGTGTGTCGTCGAAGGTCCTTGTCCTAGCTGAGGTTTTAGTGTTTACGCAGCAGCAGGGAATGAGTGCACAATAAGTAAAGCAGTGTGAAATAAAAAGGGTTGAGGAGAAAAGCTTGAGAAAAAAACAAGGCCATCAGTTGATGTGGTTTAGTGTAAATAAAAAACAACTTTCGCGTATTTCGCGGAGCATTTTCATCACTTGGTATACAATATGCTGTGCTACTATGATGGTAGGAGTGTGAACATTTTTCTGCATTGCTCATATTTTTGCGTTTTTATAGCACCTACGGATTCTTTCAAGCTTTTCAGCTGTATGAGTGTCGTCGTCGATTTTTTTTTCCTGTAACCAAAGTCAAATGAGTAGAGTCGCAGCAGCAGCAGCAGTAGAAAAAAATGGTGCAATGAGAGGAGAAACCTCGTTTTTGCCACATGCCGTAAACATAACCTTGTTGAGTGGAAAATGATGGATAGTTAGAGAGGTGGGATTGTAGTAGAAAGTTAAATGGGCTTTGGCAAGATGTTTACCTGGGCTAGTTGGAACCTTTTTTTCTGGAAGGTGGAAAGATGACTAAAGGCTTAAGATGATGATGGACTTGATGACGGAAGTAGTAAAATTGGGGGAAAAATTACAATGAAAATGGGGTAAGGTTGAAGGTATTTAAGGGTTTTTTTGTAAATTACAGCTGATGTAGTAGTAACTAAGATGGCTGGAACACAGTTTATGTAGTTCGGTATGTCAGGCGATATGACAGATTTATTTTATTACAACGACTCGTTTGATGTACGATAAATAATTCAAATACTTAAGTTTTTGCAAAAGTTACATTCAATCAATCAATCAATCCATTAATCAATCATTCACTGATTCATTCGTTCATTGCTTGGTAGGGAAACCACTGGTGAGGTGATGTGGTGGTGGCTGTAGTTTGTTGATCATCGTCAGATTTGGGGAGTGCCGGAAGGGCTTCTGGCTGGTCAAAGTTTAAGAAATCCCAAATCAGAATGGTGTCGTCATGAGAGCTGCTTACGATCTGGAACTCATCGAACTGAAGTCGGAACACTCTCCCGGTGTGCTTCTGTAGTAATGTGGAAATAATGGTAAGTAAAACCGAATCAATTTATGTAACGTTGAGCTCCATAATGTAAGGAGTGAGTTAGTTTTATATTTGTTTTTATTACTTACCACCAATGTTCTGAGGCATAGGGATGACGCTGGAGCTCTGGGGTCGAGGGCGGCTTGGAGATCCCATACTTTGATTTTCCTACAAATAAATCCAACCGTCAACCATTAACCAAAGTTTTTTTTTGAACAAAAATCAATCACAGGTGAATTGACAGTAAGTATATCACAATAAATTACCCGTCATAGGCACCGCTAACAATCCTCTTGTTGTCAAAACGAATGCATCGTACTAGTTCCTCGTGACCTTCAAGTACTTTTAGGCATGCACCACATTCAATGTCCCAAAGTCTAAAACATAGAAACAAGGTTAGATGGAATGTATGAATTAATTAAAACAATTATTAACTATCCTAGCTTTTTATCTTAAACATACCGAATGGTGTTGTCTGAGCTGCCACTCACAACCAGTCTATCACGATACTGAAGACAAGCAATCCCGCGCTTGTGTCCGTTGAGAGTTCTTACAAATTCGCAGGAACTAGTGTTCCATACCTGAAACAATAATATTTTTGAATAAAGAGGTAAGGGTAGATTTAGAAGTTGTATCAAACCTTTCAAACAATTTTAATAATAACTTACTTTGATCGTCCTATCTCCAGACGCTGAAACAATGTACTTTTCATCAAAGTCAACAACATTGACCGCAGCTCGGTGTCCAACAAGTACTCGGTGGAGGTTTATATCAGTCGTGGAATTCATGTCCCACACCGCAATACTGCGATCCTACAAATATTAATTACATCAGGTTAGTTGATCCAATAAAACTTATACTACCTCAAATATAATATATTCACATGAGTTAAGCTAGTGCGGTGGTGTAACATACTTTTGAACAAGTAACCATCATGCCGTTGTTAAACCGAAGGTGCAATACGGCCTCACAGTGATGAATGAGAGTGTTGACCATTTCCCCGGTTTTAACATCCCATACGCGGACTGTTGAATCACTAGATCCACTGATTATGACTTTTTCGTCGTACTGGAGGCACAGAACAGACCCTGTATGTCCTGTAAGCACCTGCAATTAAAAATAGTTTTAATTAATATTTATTTTTATTACTTTTTTGAATTAGGATAGCTGCTACTGGAAGGAAGGAGAGAGAATTTTGACTATGACTCATTTTCACTGTACTTACCTTAGTACATTGTAACGTTTGCCTGTCCCAAATTTTGATAGTATTATCACGCAGTCCGGAAACGATTTTTGAATCATCATATTGTAAACAGTACACCCCTTTGGAATTTTCTGATCGACAATTAATCAACTGAAGATTTGGATCACCTTTCAGCCAATTGTTTTCGATATTCTGTAAGTGCACATAAGTCAACAATATTTATATTAAATTCACATCATCACCACATAAAAATGTTTACTTTAAATTCATGTATAATTTCTGTCGCAGCTCACTTGAATATCTTGAATAATTCGAGGGTATAAGCTACGATAAAAACTGTTGTCGGGATGAGATGAACCGGGGCGTGGTTTAAATAAATGGTGAATCCTAAAACATCAACAAAAATATTATTAATACAACCTTTTATAACCAATTTAACTTTACAATTTATTAATATTTTAGACAATTTTCTCTACTAACCATCCACGGCGCTCAGCAAGTCCTCTCCACAATGTATCAGTTCTAACTTTGCGTTCAATGAGTTTCTTCCACAACATAGCATCAGAGATCACTCTATTCCATTCTTTGCACACAAGTTCTGCAGCGCATAGCGACTTGGCGTCAAGGTAAGACATAATGTTTTCTGCAATATGATCTAACCCCTTTTCTGAAAACACAAGACAAAGAAAAATGTTCCGAATTAGTCACAAGAAGCCACGTCATCAACAATCAACCAGGTATGTTTCCCCAACTATTCCACAAACTATTTTCATCATCAAAAATTAACATCTCATTCTAAATCTCCGGGATATTCATCCCTTAACATACTAATTTCAATTCTCTTTATCTCCTCCTTTAGAAAACATCTTCCTCCCGAAGACCTTCTCCAGTTACATCAACATTTACATCCATTTTCAAAATCATCACCCGAAATGTCAAAATAGTGAATCAGTGTTTAACAATACTTACTGGGTAGCAGGGTAATAAAATCTCTTTGAAGCATGGGCGTTAGGAACTCGTTAATTTGTCCATGTTGGTAATGACAAACCCTCAGGAGTAGATTTTCGATGAAATCTAATTGTTCCCCTTCAGTCCACCCATCGAACATTGTAAGATTACGTTCCTTCTCAGCCACATACTCAGAGCTTAGCTCTCGCCGAGGTGGTTCCTCTGCCATCTCATCCATTTCGATGAGATTCAAATCTTCAACACTCGCCGTCGTCGTCGTTGTCAAAGTTTCACTAATCCAAACTGAACCTCCACTTAATATACAAAAAATATAATAATAACTTACTTGGACAAAAATTCCAAACCTTTTAAATTCAAAGTTATATATTTTTTAATTAAACTTATTATTCCTCCTCCCAAAAAACCAAGTCTCAAACACAAGAAGAATAATAATAATATAATAATAATAATCATATACACCACCACATAGACAAGCTCTGAGCTGCTATATGGCTATACAGCCAAATTGATAGTTAGTTGTTCTGTTGCACAACGAAACGAATATGCAGCGGAGTGCGACTCCACTGCCAACACAAGTATTCTCTCCTTCCTTTTCCTTCGTATTTCTTGCTAACCAAGTCACCTGTATTGATTACAGTGGCTATGTCTGTTCCACCCGTCCGTCCCATGAAATTACAACTTTTTTAACGTTTTTTTTGAGGGCTTTAGCTTTTAATTGAGATTTTTTAACGGTTAAATGGACAAGATTAATTATAAATGGTTTAGGACTGCAAGGTTTTTTAGGGGAGAAGGGGTTCAAAATATAAGTAGAGGAATGTAACGGAATTTTTAACGGTAAACCGGAAGTAAGAGATCTGCTTGGGTTTGTTTACGAAAACAAAGTGTAAAAAAGAAGAAGATTTTAGCGTGGGGCCAGTACCTGGACTGGTGGCTCCCTCTCACCAGAGAGGCCACAAACTTGCTGATATAGATCATCTGATTGGTCGATTTATTTTTTTTTGGTAAAAAGGATATTTTCTCTTCACTGGGCAGCTTTTAAAGTCTAATTTTTCTAATTGTCAACCGCATTTATTAATCAGCTGTCTAAAAAGCACATACGTTGATGAATGATGAATGCTAAACAAAAAACATTACATAATCAAGCATCATTATTTAACTCACTCTTTCAATTCCTGGAGCATCAACTCAAATTCGGCAACGGTGAATAAAAAACTCATTTTGAACGATGAATTCTCCCCGTGAATGATTCCTCTAACGGTTACAACGACGGATTTAAAAAAAAGCGAGTATGCTGAGCCTCTCGGATGGATTCTATCGCGTTTTTTCTCTCTCGTTCGCGTCTACTTTTCACAATATCAGGATGACTATTCCTTCTGCTTATGTCTCTCACAACACAGGTCTCTGTCAGAGTGCACAATAAGAGGCAAGATACGTACACACGTCACTTTTTTTACATACACTGCAATGCACTGAAACTATTCTGAACAACTGCCCATTTAAAAAGGAAATACGAAGTGTATTATTTGAGCACCAAAATCAATGTACAGAAAGACTAGTCTACACTTCGTCCCTGTCGTTGTCGTCGTCGTCCTCAATACAACAAGCATGGAAATATAAGTACTGTTCAATCTGCAAACTTGGATACGTATGTAGAAATAGAAGTCTACCTACTCGTTGCAAAGCTGCTGCTGCTGCTGCACTGCACATCCTCACAAAGGAAGAGCAGAGGTGGCCAAGTTTGACAAAAATTATTTTTCTAAAATAAAGATGTGGTGGATGAGATAATGCCCAAAGACGACCTCCCGAGCTAGCTCCTACAATACGACCTCCAGGAGTCGACTTCAGGAGTTACCCTCCAGGAGTCGACTTAAGGAGCTACCCTCCCGGAGTCAACTTCAGGAGTCAGCCTACAGAAGTCAATGTCAGGAGTTAAATTCGTAAAAGCTGAGAGCACGCAAAAAACTAGACGTGAAAAATAAAATCGCGAAGATTATCGCTTTTCGTATCTAAATGTAAGCTGCAAAGTAAAAATGAAGACTGTGCCAAAGACTATTATGAAGGGCAATCTTTTCAAAGTATTGATTAAAATAGAATAGAGAAATTTCGTTCATAATGCATCCGTATTTTCAGCAACACATCAAGTTCAGTTCGTAAAGTTCAATTATATGATCTGTATATCGCCTAAAGATTTGCGCCTGAGGTTGACTCCTGTAGGGTAGCTCCCGAGGTTGACTCCGGTAGGGAAGCTCCTGGGGTATAGCTTCTGTAATGGGCTCCTGGAGGTCGTGTTTTTGGAGCTAGCTACTGGCGGTCGTCTTTGGTAGCTTGGGGGTCACGCGCCGGATGAGATGATGAAGGATTGAGAGATTAATGGAGGTTCAATTAATTAAATGCAAAGTTAAATTTTTTAGGATGATATATTATAATTATAACTAACTGCGTACAATTAATTAAGGGAATGTTTGTTTAAAGTTGGTGATTATGGAAGCTTGATGAGAATTGGTTTTTGATGATTTTTTCATGATGATTAGCATAGTATGTAGAATTGAAGGTGTGTTAAGGCTGTCATGAAATTAATGGTTTATTTAAGCGAAGTAATTTATCTTGAATGTAATATTTTTGTAATTTTGTGCTGTAAGTGGGCATGTCTGGTGACTTTTGATATCTACATCACATCATCGCTTCCTACATTGAGCATTACATCTTTACCATTTTACCACAAAGAGCAAAAGGAGAGAGAAAGAACAACTCACCACCACCACACGACCTACAAACAATCAAATAATGCACAAAGTAGTAAGCGTAGTGGCGGAAGTGCCTGTAAACACCCCCAAAAAATCGTTATGCATTGTAATAGTTGAAAAAGATGGATTATTGTTGTAGAAAACGGCACTGCTCAAAAATCCCATTTATGATGGCTGGAGTTGATATGTCATTCTGAAACATTTAGTCATTTTTCTGGGCTAGGAATTAACATGACTTGTATGACAGTTTAGAGTAGCGTTTTTTTGGCTTCTGTTTTGATTTTGTATGAAATGCGGACGTGCACGCAGTTTATTGGATGGCGTATGAACAATTAAACTTAAATACTTGGAATTCTAAACACCTGCATCTTACGTGGAAGAATTGCAGCTGCCATTTTCTTAGCTATTCCGATGTTTAACGAACATCAACCATTAAGTATAATGAATCATCATCCTAGCGTGAAAGTACAATCATGGCTGCTAACAGGGCATCTATGCAAGTTCATTTGAGGCATATGACAGTGGAGAGTTAAATATTTTCTAAGCTAGAGTGTAATAACTTTGACTTTATGTAGTAATTATTATCAACTTTCCAGCAGTAACATGTCTTAATGTATAAAAGTAGAGATAGTAGAAAATTAAGCAAACAATCTGATATGAAACCCAAGTTGGAGAAAAAGAAGACACATGACTAATTCATGCGAGTAATTCTATACTCTTCAGGACAAACATTTGCTATTAAAAATGAGATAAGATTATGTTGAAATTATTATGATTTTGTTATTGAATCAAGAACAATGAACTTTAGAGAGATCTGATGTGTCACTGCTGCTGCGTAATAGACGTGACAAATGACATTAATGATTTGTAGGAATATTACAAAATGTTGGTAGAAAAAATTCCGTTATTAAAGTCATAAAATTTTAAACACAAACGTGATTTTTTATTAATAAAGGTTTTCAAAAGGCAGAATAAAAACAAGATTAAGCCGATGATGTTGCTGCGGCGGAGGGGGATGACGTATCCACAGCCGTCTCTTCAGTATATTTGCCTTTTGTTGCAGCCTGCTTGGCGAGCCTTCCTTTAGCTCTGCGATCCAAAATTTCCTTTCGGTTCTTATCCATTTTCAATTTAACTATTACTACCTAAAAGACAAAAAAATAGACAGAATTCCATTATTAAAAAACTTTGTTCATGAGTCCGTTTAAAATGTTGTATTGTTTAATGACGAATTTGAATGACAAACCTTGGAAGGATGAACTGCTACGTTCACGGTAGTTCCGTTAGCCTTTTCACGCTGGATTCGCTCAATGTACAGGCAAAACCTCTTACGATATACTTGTGTTACCTTGCCCACCTGTTGACCTTTGAAGTGCCCACGCATAACCTATTTTAAAAAACAAAACTTTAATTAGTTTCTCACAGAATAAACGGTTTTTGAGTGGTTTCTCAATAAACAGTCAGATCCAATCTTTCGCCATAAAACTGCTATAACAGTCAACTTAAATGCTTGAATAAAGCACAGAGAACCTGTACAGAATTCAAATAGCACAAGCAACACAACCAGCAGTATACTTATCTGAGAATGGGTTAAAGTGTCATCATTGAGTAATGTTTTTTTTGGAATTTTTAAATCTCATTGTTAATTGCTGTAATATATTTACCTGAACTTCATCATCCTTTCGAACAGGCATGCTCCTGACGTTATACTTAAGACGAAGCTCCTTGGACAAGGGGGCTGACATCAATCTCCTTCTGATGTGAGAAGGAGCGTTAAAATGACGCTTCCTGTTCTTCCTCCGGGAAGAAGTAACCTGTGGGTTTCTCTTCATTTTCGATAACTGCAAAGATAACAATTTAAAAAATCATCATTAGTCTTTCACAACAATATACAGGAATTCATTTCGTTAAGAAACTTTCAGCCATAAATACATAAAAAACCGTTAAAAATCCCAACAAGTAATAGATCCCTACACATTTACTCCTAACAATCAGTAACAGTCTACTTCTTTCTTCACTATTTTATAAAAAATCACCCAATTAACTTCATCCAAATACCTACCTACATCAACACAACCTACCTTAAACCCGGTAAATTTACATAAAAAAACTCATCTAATTTCCAAAACAAAATTGTCACCTAACCTAATCTCAACATCTACTCACACCAATTATCCAACAGCCCCTTTAAATATCCTCTTCCAATTAGCAAATTCCTAAACAACTTCCAATTAAAAACCAAACTAAACAACAATTAGCCTCCATCCACTATTTAAAACTATACAGCAGGCTCCATAGGCCGATCACATGCACGCATTATTATGCCATTTTTCTACATCATTTTCCACAAAAACCAACTTAAACACAGTAACAATCACTGCTTAATTATCAATTAAACACAAAGCACTGGAGAATGAGAGGTAATTAAAAAAGATAACTTACCTGATTTAAAGTAAAACTTTAACAGTAATTTTTATTCCAATGAGACACCGTCCACGTTAAAAAGAGAGAGATAGACTGAAGCGGAGCAGAGGGACAAGAAGCAAGAGCGAAAAGCATGCAGCACGCCGGACTCCAACATGTAATCAGGCTAATGCCTTACCTCTTCTCAAATATTCCACCATTCCCACCGCCAACCGTCTGCTATTTTGGCCGCAAGGTGCTGCTCCCATCACGGATCACACTTTGCCGCTTATCCTCACACCAGGCACCTGTGAACAAAGAGGCTGCTTGAGTAGAGCGAGTTTGTTCAGGCTTCTGCTGAGGTTTTTCTGCATTCAGCCTTTAGCACTGTGTTTAATAGTGAAGCAGGTAAAAGTTGGTAGGTGGCATGACAGGAGGCACTATTAAATTGATGCATGCTAAATAGTTTCATGATAATTTTGCAAAGGAATTAATTTGTTTTAGAACCATTTTTAGTTTTGTATTATGTCGTTAGTTTTTAAATGACACACTGCATGGTGAACTTAATGGGCCTCCATCTTTTTTAAATCATTTTTGTTTTCATCAAGTTTTGAGATAAGTTTAGATCATTTTAAAGGGAGGAAGATTAATGGGAGTTTACTGGCTACTTTGGAACTTTAGTCTGGTTCATAATGGTTTTTCATAATATGCGGTGTGTGTTGTGTCGTTTTCCGAATATGATTGAGTATCATGATTGTTGTTGCTTTGTATGATTGATGATTGACGGTGTTCCAGGTAAGCTATAGCTGCTTCCAGCAGTAGTACTTGACGGTATAATTGATGGGGGTAAACTGGACAGCTAGCTTATTCAAGGTTAACTGGAATGGAAATGATGTTGAATTTGTGATTTGTTTACGCTATACTTGTACTTGTAATTACTATACATAGCATGTGTGGCTAATATTTAATGTGGGTATGTATGCATAATTATCATAAGAACTATTTTATCACACAGGTATATATGCTAAACTTAAAAAATGCTACTGGAGAAGATAACTAAAAGTCATAGTATATGTTGTGTAAAGCATTAACTGTTCCGTTTGAAGTCTCTGAAGCCGATATCAATCTTGGCAGTGATCGAAAAAAACATGGCATGATCTTTACTTCATGAAGTGCGATAATCTTCATGTGCGCCAATCCACATTATGTCTAGCAACTATAGTAGCAAGTCTATGTCCATGTCCAGAGCTTCAAGTCCATGTAACACTTTTTTATGCAACATTTCACATAAAAGGGTTATGTAGCAAAAACTGCTAGTTTGCTCCCAAGTAAATTGTTAGGCTAATCCGTGTATATTGAATCGCATGTGTTATCTCCACACGCGTGCACTGGCAAAAGGGAAAAGCTGTCAAAGATACACATGTGGGAAGTGGAAAGATGTGATGTAACGTGCCAGTTCACTACTGCCGACTAACTGAGAAGTGCTACAGCTGAGGAGACTCACTTGAGCTTCATTTTTCTCCTTTTACGTACCTGACACATATTTTTTTCAGTGCTATTCCAACTTTCAATCCATTTTGTTCACAGGGACAATCTAACGTGGAATTTGTCGTCAAAATGGCAACTGTCACAAAGTGTAGATGGCTCTACAATTTGGGCAAATCGACTAATATTTCGGTGAGTGAGCAAATAATTTAAAATCAATTGTGGTTTGGGGATAAAGAATTCTATGTGGGAGAAAATTGTTAACATTAAATGATTTTGTTTCTTTAGCAGTCTTTTAAGCAATGTCGGAGTGGTCCGATGTCCTATGCCCGTTGTTTTGCCAGTAATCATGCGCCACTGACATTACTTACTGAAGACGAACTAATTATGAAAGAGACAGGTAATGAACAAACAAGTCAATGGCTTGAAAATAACATTGTGACTGATCTAGCTTTGTACAATGACATGACATGTCTCTCATAATTAATTAACTTAAATTATAAAAGTTTATATTGTTATTTTTGATTGGTTTAGTGTCCAAAGTTGCCAGGGAAAAAATAGCTCCAGTGGTGAAGAAAATGGATGAAGAAGGTAAAACAGATCAAGGTGTGATACAAGAGCTTTTTCAAACTGGGGTAAGTTGATACTATCAGGTTTTAGCATTCATGAATTTTATTCTTGACAATAGTAACAATGTTATATGGGTTAGTCAAAAGATTTATGCAATCAATATTAATTTTATTTAACCTTTTTTCTCTGTGCTAGCTAATGGGTGTCGAAATTCCTGCTGAATACGGTGGAACTGAAGCCAGCTTTGGCAGCTCTATTGTAGTAATTGAAGAATTGGCCAAAGTTGACGCAGGGATTAGTGTAATGGTGGATATTCAGAATACTCTTATAAACACCTTGATTATGAAATTAGGAACACCTGAACAAAAGAAGAAGTACTTACCTATGCTTGCCACTAACACTGTAAGTTTTTATTTTTCGAAAAACAATCATCAATTCTAAGTCAATTCAACTAAATATTACTCAGAAATATGTCACAACACTATGTGTGGAATCAAGTAGGTATAATAGTATAAATTTTTCTTGATAGATTGGGAGTTTTTGTCTTTCCGAGCCACAATCAGGCTCCGATGCTTTTTCTCTGAAAACAAAAGCTGTAAAGGATGGCGATGATTACATTATTAACGGTGGAAAGATTTGGATTTCCAGTGCAGATGTTGCTGGAATATTTCTTGTAATGGCAAACGCAGATCCATCCCAAGTAAGAATATGTTTCCAGGTTATCAAATGTCGCGTACTTTGTCAGAGAAATAAAACTAATCCCTTGATTTTTATAATTTTCACCTAGGGGTACAAAGGAATTACCTGTTTCATTGTTGAAAAAGGTATGCCTGGATTTTCAGTAGGAAAGAAGGAAAACAAATTAGGGATAAGGTCTTCCACAACGTGTGCTATCCACTTTGATAACGTCAGAGTAAGTGGGGGGCTTGATTATTCGAAACTACGGTTACTGCCACTTATAAGGTTAAATATCAAAGTGAGATTACGATTTCAATGTGATTTGTCTACGGTAACAGGTGCCGGCGACTAATATTCTTGGGGAGTATGGACAAGGATATAAATATGCCATTGGAATGCTGAATGAAGGAAGAATTGGAATAGGTGCTCAAATGATCGGGTTGGCGCAAGGCTGTTTTGACGCAACAGTGCCATATACAATGGAAAGGAAACAATTTGGACAGAAAATATTCAATTTTCAGGTAAGCATCTACTTATTTTTCGAATTAACACACGAAAAGCGATTTTATGATCCTTTTTTAAATTGATAAATCTTTTTCTGTTTTCCAGTCCATGCAACATCAAATTTCCAGAGTAGCTACCCAAATCGAATGCGCCCGCCTGCTCACCTATAACGCTTGTAGATTGAAAGAAGCGAACATGCCATTTATTAAAGAAGCTTGTATGGCCAAATACTATTCCGCCGAAGCAGCTACGGAAACAACTTCAAAGTGCATTGAATGGATGGGAGGAGTTGGATTTACGAAGGATTATCCCATGGAGAAGTATTACAGGGACTGTAAAATCGGAACAATCTATGAAGGAACAACGAATATTCAACTTAATACCATTGCCAAGCATTTGGAAAAGGAATATGGAGACATTTAAAATTCAAGTAGACATATTTTCCATTTTAAAGCATCCCCAAAGTACTTCTTGTTACAGATCATTTGGGTCAATTTATTTTTCTCTTTTATACACATTGTCTTCCATTAATGAACAGTTATGTAAATTGTCAGTGCTCAATCTTATTTTGTTTAAGTTGGTTCACAATCGTTAAGCGCTTAATAAAAACTAAAAGTCTTTCATTACTTTCAGTTTTTTCCAAGTCAGTACGAAGTACCTTGCGTTTCTTCCACAAGTTCAATGATAGCCATGAATGAATGGCGACGAAATTGCTAAAACAATAAAATTAGCGTTGTTTTTGCATACCCATAAAACATTGCAATGAACTCATATAGACATGCATGTAAGTTAATCAAACAATAAGTTTAAATCGATACTAAAAAGCAGACATGTATTCTGTACTTTTCTAGAACCGCTTTCTCGTTGAATATAGTAGTACTAGAGACAAAAGTGAAACTGACCCGGACACGACCACAAAACGTGGCCCGTGGAACATATGACTAATAGAATTATAATAGCTTCTAATATAGTTTCTAAACCGAAAATATGTTGCCGTTTTACTTGATAAAGTATAGTATCACTTTTTCATGCTCGACTCTGACAATATCAGTAAAACAACAAGTTTAGAAATACAAAAGAGACAGACGGCATATGAAGGATGCCTTCCAAAACGTGAAGACTTCCAAAACTTGTACAGTTATAACCAACTACATAATCTGCATACCGCGATGTATTTTCGGTACATGTTTGTAATGCCGGATGGGAAGAATAGCTGACAATATTGCAAACTGCGATGTTTCAGTTGACACCGAACTTTCAATATATATCACACAAATGCTCTAACTGAAAACAAAACGGTGCGTTATGAGCTGTGCGAATATATCGATAACATTTTTCTGCTTGTATCCCACAGTATTGTCATCATATGTTAAAATGGATATCTAACGCTTTCTAATTCTTAATATAGAGCATCTAGACAAAATACATGAAATCACTGGCACGACGTACTTAACATCTGAATAGCAATCCTAAACACGCACGCATAAATATCACCCATATCGTTTCGGTTGTGAAATCCAAAATATCTAAACATCCAAAAAAACATGTGAAATATGCAATAAAAATAGTAGGAAAAACATTGTGATTGACAGATGATGTTTAATTGATCGTTAGCTAATTTACATAAGCACGTTTTATTACTTACGTTTGAATATTCAAGCAATCCAGTTTGATATTTAAATTGCGACTGAAAGTAAATGTTAACGTTAAATAAGTAAACTGTACAAACATTTTGTTTTTACGATTGAACGTTGATTCAAGTTCCATTTCTATATTCAAAACAATTATTTAATTACCCGTGGCTTCACTGCGGCGTAATTAACACAGTGTTCGTATTAGTGTTGGTTTTGTTGACGAATTTTGGGAGAAAAGACAAATAGAGGCGTAAATTGAACAATGGCTAATTTTGCAAAGCAAACACATCAAAACTCAGCTTGTTCTATGGATGGTGCTGCGGGAACGGATGACTTATTGGCTTCAGGATCTTCAATATTGGCACAATTTACGAGGGATATTGAAGGAACGTCCAGTATGACATCATCCATTTCTCTCAGCACTGCATCCATAGAGTCCCTAGTTGGAAGGAAGTTTTATCGTGATGCTCAGAAAAGGTAAGATCAGACCGTAAAATTAATGAAAGATCTTAATTTTGGAGTGAAAATGTGGAACCAGTGCAACAATTAGCATTTATCAAATAAATCATATATATACCACCTTTTTAAACAAATATTATTATTTAAATATAAAATTACCTTTCGCTTTTTCACAACAATGCCATGCACGATTTTATACACGTGGGAGAGTGCAATGAGAGGTAAACAAGCAAATACCGCATGCTTGGATGCTTTATGGACGAGAAGTTCTCGTTGAGAACCAAGAAACTCTTAGGTACACATTATGCCATGTCCAGTGCGTGTACTGTGGTGGTAACGGTTTAATAAGTTGTGTAAAGTCATAAACTGTTAGCATTTCTAAAAGCTATCTGTTCAATATTGCTATTGGCTATTGCTATGGGCTATTAAAATGCTTTTTATCATTTGCTATGGAAAGAGTCTGGTAGCTAATAAAAAATGCTTGCCATAGTTTGCTTTTAGGAGGTACTTCATTGATAAGAAGTATTAAATTATATGGATGCTTTTCACTACTGACATGCTATTTTCGTCAAAAATAATGTTTCTATATGAATAAATCTTCAGCATCCCAAACCGAGGAACATTCTCAAACTGTTAAAGCTTGAGTATGTGGAAAGCCAGTTTGCAAAATGTATATTTTTATTCGTCGTTTTTCCCTGTTACTGTTGACAAATACTTCCAATTGCAATGTTATTTACAAAACTTCTAGTTCTACCTTCATTTTCTGCCTTATTTTATTTTGTAGTAACATGATCATCATTGCTGATCTACTATTACCCACATGAAGCATGATGTACGTATTATGATGCAAGTATGAAAATGTAGGGTCAGCTTGAGAAAGTAACTTTAAACCACTTTAAGCATGACGCTGTATATTTAAAATCAGTAATTGGTGCAGGTGGATTCTACATTTTCAACAAACACGGTAGTGTCATCCTCGTATATCTTTGGGAAATTTCGTGTTTCTATTTTCTACGCAACATTAACTACCCGACTTTTAGAGTATTACTTAATCAGTGCGGCGTCCTGTTTTACTACTTCCAATAGTAATAAACATATTAAGCTAAAAGCGCGTTATAGTGGACTGTTTTTAAGCTGTCATCTTGTCATCCTTCAAAATGATAAAAAAATGTTTTGAGGGTTGACTCTTCGAAAATATAAAATGCTTGCCAACAAATACTTACAGATTTGTATCGTTATGACATTCAATCCGAAAGAAACGGTACGACGAGCAAAAGCTTAAATTACCACATCACTTTTAAAGATAGACTTCCTCCACATCATACAGACATACGTACTAACATGATAAATTGCATCATAATAAATGTTTATACTGAAGTCTATATTTGAGTCTCATGTTTTCTTATTATACTCATAATATCCTCATTCCCAGTTTAACGTTTCAAATCATAAAATGCGAAGACCTTGGGAAATTAATATGTGGGCTAGCTGTTATATTCGAGTTGAAATTAAATATATATGCTTCTGTGGAGCAAGCATCTGGCGGTTTGGAAACAAGGAGCAAAATGGACTATTGGACACTACGAACTACTACCACCACCAATTTTACATCACTGACCGTGAGTTGACTTTGCTGTTGCTCCCACGAATCAAATAAAAAATGTTCACAATGATAATTTGTCACGGATGATATGCGTACGTGCAATTTACCAGGATTGAAGACAGCCAAACAGAAATTAATCATAATTTTTTTTCCTTTAGCTTTATCTGGTTCATATTCAAATGTACTCGAAATTATGAAAATGTGAATGAGATAGTTGTAAATTGAATCTTCCAAATTGCACGTTCGAATGCAATGTTCAACTAAAAGTACACAGAAAAGGATGTTGCCGTTATATGGTAATAAGTTATAGTTAGGATTATGATTCTTATATTATGGCTCATGACTCATATGATGACGGCCGATAAGCAGCTTTGCGTACCTAGATCTACCCGGTCTTTTACTTTAAGTATATTATAGATGCTTTCAAGGCAGAATACGAATAAACATAATATTACGAGCAAAAAATTAAAGTGACAACAATATAGTACGTGTTTAATATAGAAGGCATGTAAGCAACACACATGCGCGCATATGAGATAAACTTCAGTTTGTAAATTGATTAAGGTTTTAAGTACATAGCACACGAAATTACGTAGTTTCCAAGTATGTGTTGTAAACTATACAAAAGTGACATACTTTTAATAAAATGTCGGTGTTATACTGGTCCGGGTCGGCAACCGAGCAATGCATATATAGTGAAGAGTGAAGACTAGACCGCTAGATTGGTGGATGTAAGTTAGTCTGTCTGCATATACAAAACAGTTTATATGCATATTAGTGTGCTTAATAAATTGCATTGTACTTTGTTTTAACATTAACCATTTAATAATCATTGTGACAATTGCTGTGCCTATATGAGCTGTGAGAGTGTGAGTAGCTGCTCTCAACTTTTTCATTCAACAAACACATTTGCCACTTCATACTCGAATTTTATTTTGTCTTTCCATTAAAGTCACGTCAGGCATCGAGTACCTACTCCAGTTTCGTTTCAGTTGTCGATTTGTTCGGAAAGTGCGTGTGTCACATAACACAGGGAGC
The DNA here is from genome assembly GCA_027743765.1 of Coecobrya sp. COE2. Lineage (NCBI taxonomy): Eukaryota > Metazoa > Arthropoda > Collembola > Entomobryomorpha > Entomobryidae > Coecobrya > Coecobrya sp. COE2. The sequence continues at coordinate 33,440 of JAHZMV010006366.1, forward strand.
AATAAATATTCGTATTAAGATTCTGTATACTCTCAGTTAGTGCTATTTACTAATTTCTTTACTGTATAGAAAATCAGAACGGTTTTTTTGAAGAGGCTAGTGCGTCAAGATTATAAAATCTTGCTCATCTACTTTAGTTACCAACTTTTGATGTTGTTTGACAACGTCAACTATCGCGATTGATTGAACAGGAGACCCTCAATTTTCAAAAACTACGTAGTGCATAAACTATGTTTAATATGGAATATCCACCTATTCTGGGGGAAGGGGATGAAGCCCGTAATCCTGGAAAAATGTAAGTCTTAAAAACGCTCATATTTTTTTTTACGTATCTTTGGGTTAGGGTTAGAAAATATGTCCACGTCACTAGTCAAAACTTGTCATTCTATTGTTCTAAAGCAAAAACTACCATGAATTGCAATTCGTGGAATCCTTTCGATGGATAAAACACATTTATTCGTAAAATAATTTGTGACACACATTTCAGTAAGCCAGTAAGAAAACGGGCTATAAAAGTAATTAGGTAAAAAACCCCACATACTTTTTTCTGTCAGTTTTTAAGCTGGTCTACGCCTACTGATATGTCAAATAACTATCTTGCTTCTTCTTAGCCTTCCGTTATTAGCGTATTATGTTTGAATCACATGCCGTATTTCCTTAATCTTCTAAAACTGGAAGTCTAAGCTTTTCATTCCGCTTTTCATAATCCCGGAGACAAATAAGTTTGAAGTATTACATAACTTGTTATTGCAAATTGCAATATTCTATTGCCTATAGATTTGATGTGTGTAGACGGATAGTTGAAAATGATGGAAGATAATTGCATAACTGTCAATACATTTAGTCACGTGAAAAAATTCGTTGGTAATACTGATCCCATTTCATGCCATTTAAATAGGTTTTGCAAGGCTTGGGAAATATGTAGGTATGTAGATAATGGGAATGAAAATTGAGAACTTTGCTCATAAAGTCATAAACCGTTGTTCGTACTATAAGCCTTTCCAATTTTCCTTTTAATTCCTTCTGAAATTACTTTTATCAGCGTTTGCCGTTATCTCTCTACAATTATACGGTTTAAAAGGGTATTAAGTTGTCATTGTCATTCCAACTGTCCAGCTGCTGAACTCAATAAAAACCAGATGTGGTGAGTGACATAAACAGGGAACAGGCCCATGAATTAGTTTTTTAGTTGTAAACAACTTATTACCGATTTGTTCAAGTGTGTATTGTATTGGCACTGGCAACGTGGCAACTGTGTGGGTGAATATGGGATGGTCTCGTAAATCTTAATTTGATTGGCTCTTTCGAGAGGCATGACTTTTCTTTTTTGTTACATCCTGCTTATTGCATAATCATTTCATGAATCAAGAAAACATTTTTTTCTGTTATTTTAGCTGATTATATAAAATGAAGAATGACGATAAAAGCTTATCTATTTAGCGGGGTTATCCACCCTTCTGAATGTCACAAATTGTATGATATGATAAACACATATGTAATTGGATTCGTGCTCGTAATGGGTTTGACAGTTGGATAAAAAATGCATATGACGTGTTTAATTAAACTATATGATAACGCCCGGATACATTACTCAGGCAACATGAACCGTTGTTTCGATAAATTTTCTTGTGATTGGAATGTCAATTTGACGTGTTGTGTAAGCAAAATAGTAGAAGTACTTATACAAGAGGTAGACAATTTCCAAGATGAATGCGGAGAAAAATATTAGTTGTTGATTTGGTCCATGTCCTGGTGTAGATGATTTCGTCGGTCTTGTTACGTTATTTGTCGTAGGATGTATTATGTATCATATCACGCATATCTACCTTACAACTTTCCAATTATTCGTCTCGGTTAGAAAATGTTCATACTTCATACTAACTTGTATATATGTCAAAAGTGGGAATCTTCAATCATGTATTCTTGCTTGCCCAGTGAAACTTCTTGAAAGTGGATTTATACAAAGTTGTTCTATTGTTTATCGTAAAAGGATTTCGACAACGGAAAGTAGATCGTACTTTGTCTTTTTTATGACTGAATTAACCTGTTTATGGAATCTGTAATGGTTGTTATGATTTTTGCTAGTTCACATTTTATGCAAATGAATTTGTTCATAACATCCTATAATCAATGATGAGACCAGCTAACATGCATTTCGGTTGCAAGGTTTTAAGGTCTAGTGCGTAGTATAAAATCTGGACATTCCAGCAAGCAAACACTTCATATGATAATACTTTGTTGAAATTGCAAATGGTGGTAAAATGTTGTTGTTGTTTGGAATTGAATTGGCTTCAATGTTTTTTCTTGGTTAAATACGCATTTGCTTTGCATTTGTTTGCAAAACTTGGGCGGATTTTTTTATATGGACTGAATAAAAAGTTATGGTTCATGATCATGATAACTGACATTAGAGAAGATTACAGATTCAATGATTGATATAAATATATTATTTGATTAGAGCTGCTATCTACAATGTCAACGTTTATATTATAAAGTGCAAAATATTTCAAGTACTGTTATTTCAAGTTATTATTATTGACTGAAGCACATGCCTGAATTGGGTTTCAGTATTCAGATTCCATTCCATTGCATAATTTACAACTTTTCAGCTAATCTGGGACAACAGCGTAATCCACGTCCTTGCACCCAACTCTGTCTGATTGTGTGTACGAATGCAAAGAGGAAATGCACACCAATATCATATTTTTTACTTTGTCGAAATGAAAAGTCATTACTACAATGCAAGTTTTTTATGATGACGCTCGGCTTTCGTCAGCGTTTTTACTATATTCCAGCCAGACGACAAAACATACTAACCTAGTGTTATTTTGAGTACAATCTTTTTTCCTCTCCCTTTGTTTTTTGACATTTAAGATTTACTATTATACCAAATCGCAATTCTGATCTTCATTTTATTTTAACCATAAAACAAATAGTATTTGTTTCATATCAAGCTGTCGTTAAAGCCAATAATGTATTCGTACAATTTGTTAGTTTTATTTATTCTGGGTACTGGGATGGGAGTAGGAGGTTGCAAGAAAGGGTTGACTTGAATGAATAGAATCTATTCATTAAGTCCTTTATGCATTAACAACTTTTATAAAGCTTATTTTACGATTACGAATTCCGTGCTTTCCCCACGGCGTTAAAAGTGGGAAATGCATGTACATGAAGTAAATCGGATTTTCAACGAGTTGATTGCGTGATAAGCCGGTGTATGTCATATCATATTATGGCACAGTAATATTGAATAAGATCTTGGATTAGTACGATAAATCGTCTGAAAGGAAAATTTACACCTTTTTTCAGTAACACTTAACCATGCTCTTAAATATTTTCTACTGCTGCTACTTCTCAGTCAATATACTGGAGAACGTCCTATTTAATTATGCCCTTCCTTTACAATTTTTCCGTTTTGTGCATTTGAGTGATGGTTTTTTAATACTTTGGTCGACGAAAATGATGTAACAGTTTTATCCATTTAAAAAAACAGGTTCATTAGGCTGAGGAAATTGGAAAACTATTTTTATACTTAAAATCCATACGCTGATATTTATGCATGATCTTGCATGCCGTGCTCAATCATGTCATAATAATGATCACTTTCGATTCGATCATTTTTTTTCATAAGAGGTAGATAGCGTGCATAATGTTTAAACTGCAATAACTGGATTATAGATAGTGAGAGGGACAAAAAATTTTAGTCAAGTATTCGGTAGCACATGAATAAATGTGGAAAGGTCTGCCATTATCATCAAGTTCACCAGCTGTACCAACATGAACGGAATCTTTTTTAATTGCATGGTCATGATGAGGAGTGATGGCAAGAAGCAGAGAGAAAAAAAATCCAATCTGTAAAGATGATAAGAGCGAGCGAGAGAGCCAAGCGCATCTTCAATATCAGCGGAGCATAAAAAGAGTCAAAGTGACACCAATAATTACATGATGTTTGAAAAAATACCTACCAAAAAGCGTCATCCGTCACCATCCGCACATATGTCATGGAAAAAAGTGTGTTTTAATGTCAACCAGTTGTGGCTTCAGATTATTGCCTATAGTGATGAAATTTTGGCCATGTATTACTGCTCCTAGTACAAAATGAGAGACTTACTTTGTTCAGAAATCCAAATTACTTGCTCTTATAAGCAAGTTGAAAGGACTTTGGGCCATTTTTATTATTCTTTTTTTTATATGCTTTTAACCTTTTCGTCTACGCTCCTGCTTCTTCTTCTCCTACCCACACATTCATATCGGCCAAGTTGTTTGCGTAGTGTTATTTTTATAATAGTTAGTGTTCGTGTTTATTGAGCGAGAGCGATGATATTGGCTCTCATAGTAACTGTTGTGTTACATATCGATTTGGCTTGACAAAAACAGCCAACAAAAAAGTCATGATTGGTTTTCCGTTCGTATATAACGAAAAATGCTGGCTTCAAGTGGCTCTTTTGCTGATGATGATGTGATCATGCAGAAAAAAAATGTAAGTTGGAAAGATGTTGGGAAGCGAAAAAGATGATGATGGTAATGTACACACACATAATATTACTCGACTACACGGACGCCCATTATATGCATATCATATTATATTTTTTACATAAGACCATGTAGGATAAATATAATATCCTGATAATGTGAATGTATCACGACTGCGTCTTCTGTGCAAGCCATAATGAAAATCTGTGTGCTACTCCACAACTGGTGAAACCACAAAGAGTTATTCGTCATGTCATACTATATATATGCGAGTCATCATGATCATTTTTTTGCCTATACTTATAAACAGCTTGAGTATTGAAGTTTTTTAGATGGCTATCACCTAACCTAGAAGAAGAGGTTGCTTCTTTTTTTTATGACACGACTACTTTTGCCTTAATAGACACTGGAACGTGAGTTCTGCCTGTCAGTTGTGAATTGCAAGGAAGAAGAAGTCGATATACAGAGAAGATGTAAAAAAGGAGAAAAAAACATCTATCTGTTTGTGTACCATATTTTTTTACAGACAGTTCATAATTTTTGTAGGAAACGGAAGAGACTCTCTGCAAATCTAACCTTTTATTGAGTTATTATTAGTTTTACGTGCGTATATATATATTATTTTTTTCATAAAAAATATTTTCTTCTCTGATAGAATGTAGCGATAGCACTGCTTCTACTGCCGTTAAACTGCGGCGCAGGTGTAAATGTTTTCCTGAAAAAACATTTACCTTTTGCCCGTGGGTGTCTCAGGCAACCACACTACTTACTTCCAAGTAATTGTACTTGTGTGGGAAAACAAACCATACAAATCATTTCCTTCAAGTGGTCCGATTGTGGTGGCTGAAAACTGCGAAGGAATATAATGGCCACACTGCTCTTACCTAGAAACTCTCAGTTCATTCATTTTCATTGTATTCAGTTTTTGTACCCTGGCATCCATACATTTTTGCACGGTGAACAAAGCAAATGAAATAACGTCTCTTGTTTCTCTCTCTACCCTTTTCACTTTTCCCTTCTATCTCCCAATCTCTCTCTCTCTTCTCGTTATTCTCTTCCCCCTTTTTTACTATTCATGCGAGCACGAATCATACCGAGTAAGGGTTTTTCAGCTGTTTCCCCACTCACCGTTCCAACTTGCTTGGTTGTTTAAAGAAAACTGAAAACTAGTGTTTGGAGAGAGAGACAGAAGCAGGGAAACAAACTGTTCATGTTGTGTAGGAAACAAGATAATAAAAAGAGAGATGCTTCCCAGAGCTTGGGAACAGATCAGCTTTTGCGTAGTTCAAGTTTGCTAACAAGAGAATTGCTCTCCGCAGAAAATATACACATTCCCATAAAGTCTCCACATTTTTTATCACCATAATATCGTCATAGCACCAACCATAAAATTATACTCAATGAACCCTTGCTTCCCGTCTGTTTCTCCAGCAGACTTCAGAGAAAAAAATTCCTTGTGGATTCTTTCATCACATTTTTTTCTGCGTAGTCAGACGATCCTTACTGATTTTTTCTAGCGCAGTAATATTTTCAGCCAGCTAGACTCATTTTTCATTTTCAAGAAGGACACTATTATAGCTAAAAAGTTGCTGATATTTGCACATATTTGCATTGCATGTGTATGTTTCATATATGAAACACGTATAATCTTTATAGATGGTTACATGCATTGCATAATTATAATACCAGCAGAATCATTTTTTTGTAGAAGAGACCTTGCTGAATTTTGTTGTCATTGTTGAACCTCTCTCTGCAGAGCAGTAACATTGACCAAGCAAATTGGGCGGTACTTAGACTGCTACTACTGCAGGCAGCTCAACAGCTCAAGTTTGTCTCAAAGTTTCGTGTCAAGTAGAGAGAGAGTTTTTTGGCTGTTCAAGTTTACTAGAACATATTTTTTCTGTGTTTTGGCTGCTGGTACAGTGCAGTGGTCGTATTGAAGTATGTCATAATAGTCTTATATGAACAAGCACTATATTATAGTTTCAGGCAAGTAGAGAGAAAGAGTAGTCGGAGTGCAAGTGAGAGTCTTGTATTATTTGTGTAGTGAGTGGTGGTGAGAAAGAGAGGAATAGTGAAAGGAGTCCTAATTGACATAGTGGCAGCTTTTGCCGTGCTATCGCTACATATTATACATACCTACATTTCTGTTGTGTCTATATCGTTGTTCTTGATACCTGGTTGTAGGAGAAAGCAGAGAATTGTGAGTGTGTGCTCGTCGTGCATATCTAATAAGTAGAGAGAGAGAAAAAAGGGGAAAGTAATCGATAGAAGGTATACAACATGCCTGATTTTCGGACGGCGGGTGCTCCCATGCCCATTCCAAAGAGTGGCAGTGGCAGAGGCAACGGAAGAGGGACTGGTTCTGCTGCTGGTTCTGGTGAGGTTGTTGAAGAAAGTGCTAATAATCGCCCTTTCGCCGACTCGAGAAAACGTACCGTTTCTGAATCAGATTCCTTTCCTGAGAGCCCGTACGTGAATCCTTTTAGTCCGGGGATCAGTAATTGGGGAAACATGAACATTCCAAAGTCGTTTAGTTTGAATGTTGATAACCATGCTGATTGGAGCATGGACACTCTCAACCTGGGCGATGAGAGGGACTTGGCGCACAGGTTGGACATTTAATTAATCCTTTTGTCTTTAATCAGATGTATTTAACATTGTAAATGTTGGTTAATTTTAGTAAAATCGTCATTTACATTTAATTTATTATGGATACTGTATATATGCATGCATGTGCTTTTGAAAGAAATGAAGACGTCAACAAATTAGGCTTAAGGTCATCATGAAAAAGAAATGAATCTCCATGACTCAGTTTCCATTCATCATGTTGATCTGTAAAAAAGAATGTAGCATTTTTAAGTGCAAATGACTGTGTGGAAACGGAAAAGTAAATTCTTGTGATTTGTGTGCGTGGTAGGTAATATATTTTGCAGCTGTTGAGCTGTATAACTTTAGTTTTGGCAACAACTAGTGACTAGCTTAATGTTACAAAATATATAAGTTATATAAAATGTATCGATGTATGTATATACGGTGCGCGGTTAGTTAAGACTGTCACCGTGCCGCCGTTGCTACTGCCTTCCACATAAAAATTGTATATGCAAAAGCATCGAATGGCTTGATATAATAGCGTAATCTTATATGACTTTTAGTTAATGATATGTATCTTTGATTTTAATTGCAGGATATTCGTGAACAGGAGCTTACATTTGGACAAAATTAAGTTTTTCGGATTCGATATGGACTATACTTTGGCTGGTGAGCAAGATCCTTTCATAATTAACTTTTTAGTGACAGGTTTAACATTAAAGCCGTTAATAACTGGAAAGATTGAGATAAGAAAAGAAGAGTAATTGAAAAAAAATGAAAGTAGTAGCGACAAACATGACTGCTGACATTAAAAAAATGTAGATAAACAACTCTCTTCGTTTTTTGTGAATACGCATATATTCACTTTTCAATACTGATTTCATCATCATCAATCATCTTACATTTATAATGATATTTTAAACTATGAAAAAATAATTTCAAGTAAAAAAGATAAATATTGTAATTGTGACACATTTTCCATATACTGGGATGGGCATCAAAAAATATCTGCTGAAAGTCCGACAAACAAGTTGTGTTCTTGCATATAGTTTTGTTTGACAAATTTGGATAAAAACGAAAAGGAAAACAAGACTATGATCGCATGATGTGGCTGAAAGAATTAGGTACGACGCGATGCAGAAGTTGTTTATCAATCGTCCTGTTGCATAAGCACAGAAGTCTTTTTTACAAAAGAATTTGGGCTAGGCCTGTCAGTAGAACATACCAACTTTCATGATGATGATCCCAAGAAGAACGTGATGTTATTCACAAATAATGTAGCTCTATAATGTCTTGTACTTGTTATTATACGAGTTTGACAGGGAAATTAAATGCAAATACTTTTCAGCGATTATCAAGATGCGAATGAATTAATATAAGGCTTTGTTGCTGTTTTTTCCAGTGTACAAATCCCCGCAGTATGAAACGCTTGGGTTTAATCTTGTGAAGGAGCGACTCGTCCAAATGGGCTATCCTATTGACCTTCAAGAATTTGTTTATGACCAGACATTCCCCATTCGGTATGTTTTAAAGTTTAAAAAGAATGCAACAATGTATGAAAATGTTTTGTTGTCACATGTCATGATGTTATTTATTTATTATGTCGATTGAAATTAATGATTTTTATGCTTTTGTTTTTCCAGAGGTTTATGGTTTGATTCTCAATTAGGAAATTTACTCAAAGTTGATGCGTATGGGAATATCTTGGTTTGTTGCCATGGTTTTCGTTTCTTGAAACAGTAAGAAGGATATTTTATATTCTTTTTAGTTATAAGAAAGTTTATTATATGGTTTATGCTGACAGGTATTTTTCTTCTCAAATAATAAAACTTTTATGTACTTTTGCAGATCTGAAGTTTACGAGATATATCCTAGTAAGTTTTTAGCTCTGGATGAATCTCGAGTGTATGTTCTTAATACTCTCTTCAATTTACCGGAGACATATCTCCTGGCCTGCCTTATTGACTTTTTTACAAATAGGCCTGATAGTTCAGTGTAAGTAACACGGAAAATGATAATGATCAAAATGCTTTTATGAGTAGGTATGTTTGATTTATGTGAGAAATTTGCTTTATGATTTGAAATACAGTGAACTTACTGGTGTCCGTTGTGGAGATTTATTCATGTCCTATAAGTCAATTTTCCAAGACGTTCGTAACGCCGTTGACTGGGTTCATGAGAAAGGAGATTTGAAACGGAAGACTGTTGAAAATTTGAAGGAGTATGTAGCGCAGGATGATCGACTTCCAATGTTGTTGACTCGCATGAGAGAATCGGGGGCTAAAGTCTTTTTGCTAACCAATTCCGAATATTGGTATTCTGAGAAAATAATGACGTACTTGTTCGATTTAAAGGGACAAGAAAAGGTAAGAAATATTTATTATTGAGAAAAATCTGAGTATGTTTGTGTATGTGTGTATTATATTTTTTATTTCGCAATGTTTTTCATATGCAGAATTGGAAAGATTATTTTGATTATATCGTACTGGACGCTAGAAAGCCCTTGTTTTTCAAGGAGGGTACGATTTTAAGACAAGTGGACACCAAGACTGGAGCTCTTAAAATCGGTTCTCACACTGGACCTCTCAAGCAAGGTCATGTGTATTCCGGCGGTGAGTCAATTCGATCCAACTCAGTGCAAAGTTGCAATATAGCGTTGCGTCATTGTTGTCATACAATCTTATAATTGTTTCCTTTGATTTTCTAGGCTCATGTGATGTTTTTACTGAACTAATCCAAGCCAAGGGAAAGGATGTATTGTACATCGGGGACCACATTTTCGGAGATATTTTAAAATCTAAGAAGATTCGCGGATGGAGAACTTTCCTTATTGTTCCAGAGCTAGTTTCCGAACTCCATGTGTGGACAGATAAATGCAGCCTATTCTCGAAGCTTCAGAATTTGGACATAATGTTGGGCGAAACCTATAAGTAAGTTTCATCATGATTCAAATACAAAGGGAACTTCAATAATTTAATTTATTAATACATTTAATAATAACGTCTTATTTTGATTATTACTAGGAACTTGGACAGTAGCGCCAAAGAGAGACCTGACATTTCAAAAACTCGTGCAGCAATAAAGGAAGTTACACATGAGATGGATATGGCGTATGGAATGTTAGGAAGTCTGTTTAGATCTGGATCCCGACAGACGTTTTTCTCTAGCCAAGTGGTTCGCTATGCTGATTTATACGCTGCTACATTTTTAAATCTTATTTACTACCCATTCAGTTACATGTTTAGAGCTCCAGCCATGTTGGTAAGATAAATCAATCCCATTTTTAGAAAACATTGCATGTTTGAATCCTTAGATGACAACACTAGACTTTAAATGTTCTGTATTTGACGACATGTTTGTATGTAGATGCCACATGAGTCAACTGTCGCTCACGAGCAGAGATTTGTTGCAGACAGTCCAATGTTCTCTCGTTCACGCCAGGCATCAGTTATGGACGGGAAAGAAGTTGAGCCAAGTGCATCTGGTGGAAAAACAAAGGTAAGAAACAAAGTGAATAAGTCAATAAGATAAGCACTTATATAAACATTATTATAACAAATATTAATGATCTTGATGTCAAAAAATTGATTTTTAGGTATTGGAACGAAGTCAAAGTCTTTTGCCCCACGTGCGCCCAGCGACACCACGAAAGGTGACTCATCACCACGATGAGGACGACTCTGAAGAAGAAAGTGAAAAGTCAGCTTGACTCATAGCCCGCCGGCGTTGAGTATCTCATGATGTGACATGATCCTGTGCAAATAATTGATTTGTAGCTGTTATTTATAACTTTATTTTCTGTTCAATGATAAACATAAACTAATTTATGTATGCATACATGTCTGTACAGATTGGTATGTTAAGAGAACAATTTTAGTTAGGTCGGTTGATTATTTTGTAATAGTAGTCTTAAATTTTTGTGAACAATGAGATATTCCCATGTATTATGTACAGATTTTTACTGACTGGTTTAAATAAGTAACTGAATGATTTCGTTGGAAATTACTTAAAGACTTGAGTTTTAAATAGTGCATAGGATGCGACAAGAAACCCATGAGGTAGCTATTTACAACTCAACGTCGTCGTTGATAATTATTACAGAAAATGTTGGGGAACTCGTTCAAGCAAATTGATTATAGGAGAAATGGTAAAAAATATAAACTAGCAGAGTCGAATCTTGTTAACTGTAAATATATTGTAACAACATGCGCATACTGATAGGAATAAACTATAATTGTTAGATTTGATGTTGAAGTTTAAAAAACCTCCAATGCATAATATCAAACATCATTATATATAATTCATGACTTTGATGATGATAAATCTAATGGCCACATTCGTAGATTTAAGACTCGAGATCTATTATTGATAATATGCCGTGTTATTCTTATAATGTCTTAATGCATGTATAATAATATTATATGTGGAATTGCGGTTATCTTTTAATAACTAACGACATTAAATGCACACGTTTTTCACAATGGAAACATAATTATTTCGATAGATGTAGACGTATAATCATTGCCAGTGGTATATATAGTTTATATTATGTAATTTAGAAGGAAGCGCTAATTATTACGTTGTCCTTTACAAAATCCACGACAAGTCATTTGTTCTTTACACGAGACAACAGAGAAATTGAGCTTTAATTTTCAGAAAATTAACTAAATATACTCAAGTTTTACGCACTATATGGGTATTGTTGCAGTTTTTGTTGACACACCAATCGAAACTACAATGCGACAATTGTGCCTTTTGGTGTCCCAGCAAAAAAAGACGAATGAGATAAGTAGTTGAGTTCATTCTGCGCATCATTATTAACTTCCATCTTGATTCACTTGTATCGTTAGATATAACATGCAACGCTCAAATAAAAAAAACTTGTAATAAATCACGTGTTACAATGTAAATGTCGTCTATTTATTTTACTTTTTTCACTTAGCATCCCGGCATATTATAATTAAAGAACGAGATTATCATTTACCGAACCAAGGTAACTATTTATATATAATTACAAGATAGTTATTAATCATGATGAACAACATATAAAAGCCTACCGACCGACAGGTAAATTTTCGGCTTTGGAATGCAGGTCCTTGGAGTGCAGGACCTGTGTGGCAAAAGAAAGAACAAAGAACTTATTGGGCAAAAATGCATACACATTTTTATGTCTGTGGCTAATTTTAACAAAGAATGCAGAATGGAAGGTCCAACAAACCACTTGATTTTCTTGGTTTTATATACTAAAGCCTTTTTAAAGAATGTGGGTTTGAACACATTTCTCACATTCCATCGACCAATTCTTAAATCCCTGTTGCATGCATGAGGTCCTTTTGACCATATTCATTTAATAGAATTCGACCCTTTTTCTGATGCTTGCTGTGCTACACATAAAGCATTCTCGTCTGAAGGTGCTCGGATTGTCAATTTCTATTTGACCATGGCAGAAGAAGCATCACAGCAAAAATGAACTCAGAAAATAGCAACAAATTAAGCAGTGTGGGTAGCGCAGCGACAAATATTCCAGTGGCAAATGATGCGCAGGGTGGAGTAAAAAAGTGGAGTTGTCTACAAGATCAAGTGCTAACTAATCATGTGGTAAAGAGTTAAAAAATACGATTGTTTCCAATTATTTTTGTTTCAATTATATATATATATACATATATTAGGGATGATTTAATTGTTGTTTGCTGTAGATTCTGGGACGAATAGCTGCATCCTGTGAGTTAAAGCATTTGAAAGTGTTTCGCAAGGTATGTCGAACCTGGTATTTGGCGAGTTTGCCCCAGTGGTACAACTCAGCCACCATTATCCTTCACGGTTGGTTGGCTCCAAATGAGTTTAATACGTACGGATACTACTGGGAATTTCCGGAAGACAAAGATATGGCGGATGATGTCCCGCAGTTAGGAATTTGCGAGTTAGAAGAAAAGATTAGAGAGTTGCGTGAAATGTTTGACTTACAGGAAGACATGCATCACTTTCGAAATTACAAAATTATTTATGGTCGTCCCCTTGCAAAGAATTTAATGAACACAAAGGCACTAGACTTTTGGGCAAAGTTTGGCCCCAGCATGACTACCCTGTCCCTGGAAAATTTCTACTCTCGGCCAGTAGAAATAGATGCCATACTCAAGGACTTTACTCCAAACCTGAAGTCGCTACAGTTGAATAATTATTATGAGCCTGGAACAGACATGATTAGTAACCGGCGGCTTCCAGTAAACATTAAGCGGCTAACCTTAAAAGGGCTCCTGATAGTGGACAATGGGTCGTTTTTAAATGGCTGCTCCCATTTGGAAGTATACCAAGCAAACAATTACACATATTATTCTTGATTTCACAAATCTTCCGTATAAAAGATTTGTAACTTTTTTCGTAGGAGCTACATGTTTACGGATTTTTTCCCGTGGCATTTCTTAGGACACATGGGCGCGTGCTCGCCCCTGCCTACCCTCACTTTATTGTTCAGCTTTTCGACTGGAATAAACAGGAGAGGCTACTTGGTAGTTTATTTTGCAGTGATACACACGGGTACCATGTACAGTCCACGCATTTTTATCAAAAGTCTTCATAAACATAACCACGAGGCAATTATAAACCGTTCCGTTTGTCTTTCAGGATAGAAAAACAAATCCAGAGCTACAGGGCTTTCCAAATCGCAAAAATTTCTTGTCTGAACAGGTTGAGTATAAATTTCGAGAAGAATGTGGACGAAGAAACGGCAGGTGAAATTTTGAATCGTTACTCCTCCAGCATAGAGCGATTAACGGTGTCCCGCTACCCAATGCTGGATTGTGCACCATACCACAACTTCCCATGTGCCGAGGTCACCTACCCTCATCTCACTTGCTTGGAGCTGCAGGGTAACGTCACTGACAATTTTCAGTTTCTTCGGTGGATGCCATCACTAAAAAAGCTTGTTGTTGACCGTCTGTGTTTCGGGAGAGTACCTTATATTCCATACGGGAAACTGTATGGTCATGCATTCCATCACAAGCGGGACATTTCTATAGCGTGTATTGGCTACTACCTATTTGTTCAGTTTTTCCAAGACCCGTCGCAGTATTATGGCCCTTGTGAATGGCGACCACTGAAGAATTCACAGCTCCAGATGACCACTGACGTGAAACCTTTTGTGCTGCTAAGTTTGGAACATTTCGAGATGGACTATGAGTTTGATGTAATTTCACTGTCTGTTTTGAACAAATGGCTCCCCAATGTGAAGACACTGAAAACAATTTTAATGGATG
>JAHZMV010006367.1:0-10479 GCA_027743765.1 Coecobrya sp. COE2
GGGGACATTACTGGCCGGAGATGTGCCAAAGAATGTGTTGACTCCATTCTAGAAGTTGCAGGTGGTGTTGCTGGAGGGTTTGCTGGAGCTACAGTGGGCACTATGATCATGCCTGGGCTCGGAACATTCATTGGAGGAATTGTCGGCGGTTTAGCTGCTGGAGCAGCAGCGAAAGTTTATTCAGATAGGTTGACCACACGCATCTTTGATTTGCCAAAAGACAAGGCAGTTGAAATGGCTTATAAATTTTTGGAAGTTCATCCCAGAGCAACTAATGACGATGTTAACAGAGCTTTTCGATCAAAAGCCCTGAAATATCATCCAGACAAAGGTGGAAATGCAGAAGATTTTCATGAATTGCAGATTCAAATGGCTTTAATAAAAGAAGATAGGGGAGGCGTGTATTGACTCGATTCAAAACAATTAACTCGACACAAAATCAATGTTCCTTCGTATATTTTACAATGCTTGCATTGTAAGTTTATTTAATACTTATAATAAAATGCATTCATTCATTGTTGGAAATAAAAAGATTAATCCTCATTATATTGCTATAGTCATAGTCATTACATAGCGAAAATTGACATTTATATGAACATATGCTATACTGTTATTGTTTTATTTCATAGTTTATATTTATAACGCCCAACATATGTACATATACACATATTCAACAAATATATAGTGTTACATTTCCACCTTCAGTATCCTGCAACCTACATGGTGGACACTGCAATTGAAATGCTTCGATAGTTTAGTCCAGTTTAAAACATTCCTTTAAATAATACCTGTAAAATCCATGCAAATAAATTTAAAAGCGGTTATTGATTGCCACTGATGTCGTTCTTATTGCTATTGGGCTCATTTTCCGATATTTCCTTGATCACAAACTGTTTTGTCCAAAAATATCCGCTTCTTCTATAAGCTCCATCTTTACTATTAAAAAGTACATATATAGATTTTGACACTCGCATTTGGAAAATACAATGAGGAATATGTGGGCTTTCGGGTGCATACGTTGGCTTAGTTCGCTCATAAAGCATCACATACATACATTTAGCTTATACACATAATGTATCTAATTTTTCATCCAAATATTTCACAAGAGGTTTCAGAAATGTCCTAGTATTTGTACATGATAATTTGGTAATACTCTCAAATCTCCCTAAAAACTCGAGATATCTTATGTCAAAAACCTAACAAAATTATGATATTTTATGAGCGAAAGCCAACGATTTGTAGAAGAATATTATCCAACAACAAAATTACATCAAGTTTCATCATTACATTATCATTACGTACCCGTCACAAATATTTTGTTCAGTAAGTGTATTTAGGTTACACTGTCATTATATACATACTTTATATTTTGCATATAATTCATCGTACAGCTTGGTGATTATAATAGCAACATCCATTCTATATAGCTGATTTACAAATTAGAGACTACTACCTACTCACTCAGCACTCACTCAGTGTGCGGTCTGCTATATTAGATGCATATGAGAATAATTGTTACATGTTAATATTCAATGCGCTATCGTATTGTATAATTGTATCTCATATTGTATTGTATTGAATCTACGTTAAAAAAAGTAAATCCCATATACTTTCATGCATACAAAAAATCAAGGATATATAAATACATACATATATTGAATTGCTTTCATTACATTTTGCGAATAAAATAACAAGATCGTCTGCGAAATGATAATTCAATGTTTGATTGTATTCATTTGCTATGCTACGTCGTGTACTCAGAAATCCTTATTCAGTTTGTTGGAGATTGTGCAACTACTTGGAATATTGCTGCTAGAAATATTACAAACAACCATAAACTTTTTATCATACTACATTAATAGTATATAATTAAACTTAGGTTTTAAAAATGAATATGTATTTTTACAGTCATTATCATGTTGACAATAAATTACGGCAACAGATAGGAAAGAATTTCTGGTATCCCATTTCTTGATTCATACTCACAGCTCAGATAAGACAATTGCCTAATAGTTAATATAATTAACACCAAGATTTGTTATCCCATTTAACTGGCAGACCATTTTTTTATGAGCACTTGTATCTGAAATTATATTAAACATTAAATGGAGGGAACGTCGCATTGAGAAATTTAGTAGGATTAAAATGTCACTGGAGAAAAAGTCATGTGGGGAGATGCGCAATGGAAATAGCATGTAACCACAGCACCGCATAATTATGTGATAGATGGCAGGAAAAGGGTTCATTTGCACAATTTTGTTCCTATTATAAAAGCATGTGAGCAGATGCACTTGATACCGGAACGACATTTCAGTGATTTTTTTAATTTTGTTATTTATAAGCTAGAAAATGATTCACTGGCGCTGTTTAACGGATATAACCAATTTAAATTGACCTCATCCTAATTTTGACCCCTAGAGGCAAATTTAAAACCCTAGGGGTTAAATTTAGAAAAAATTGGATTAAATTAAGGCTGTTGAAATAATAATTGAACACAAAACCGAGTAATATGTTCTGTGATATCTTGTACTGATAAATATATAAAATCGAATTATACTTTAACCGCATAACATGGTAGACGAACTATTACTCTAATTCCCACATACAATAGAAGAAACAATTTGAAAATTAGGTAGGAACTGGTTTCATCCAACCTATAAAATCTGGAACGTTTATTTCCTCAAGAAACTCAAAAAATGCTGTTTCTCTTTTCATGTATTATTTGCTAAACCTTTTAACTCAGACCCAACGACTACCACTCCCTCAAGAAAATCATTCTCTCTAGTAAAATATTAAATGAAAACGAGTTTATAATTTGGAAGGTACAATCAATACGCCGCTGACATTTTGAAATAATTCCACACGAGGAACCACCAGAAAAATCTCAATGGTATAACTGAATACAGGAAACCGTGCAAGATAATTATTTTTTGAAAGAAGATAACTCCGTAAAACGTTTTTTTGAATTAGCTGAAAATGCAGAAATTCCCTGCTTATATCCTCATTTGTGTTTTACCTGTAGACATTTGGACGGCAGAAGCTCTTGCCAAAATCCACAAAAGTACTGAAATGGACCAAAAGCATACTTTTTACGTCATAGGAAATTTGCTAGTTAAGGAAAATTTATAGTTCTCAGCTCAGTATGTATCTCTGTTTTTTTTAAAAAAATACTACTCTCCCTTTTTCTAAGCTTTTGGGTATTTTTGCGAAAAGTGGTGTCCCGGTTGGTGTGATCCATACACACCAACCTTGGCCTCGTTTGAGTTTCATGCCGAAACTATGACATTCTTGCAACTTCATTTTCCTTTGATTCGATCTGGAGACTTCTGAGTCAAATAACGTTTCTGAAACAGAAAAATTATTGACATTTCATGACAATCAAGACGGAATCCTAGCACGTGATCAAGACTACTTTGTTTTCATAGCTGGAACACGGAAACATGCAGAAAAAATTCTGATGTCGATTCTAAAGTACAAAATTCGGCACAAAGTAGCCATATTTCAGGAAGCTGGTTTAATTAATATTTTAACAGTGAATCCATTTATTTCAAATCAACAGAATAATAGCGGATGGATTCAAGATTAATGAAATCGAAATTATTCAAAATCCAACCAACATCGTTATTGACTTCACGTGGAATTTATACGCATATCCTCTCAAATTGTCAATGATTAACACTCAATTTCCCAGTTTTCAATTAATCACACAACTAAACAATCCAAACCATTTGATTCCAAAACGCGTTTTTACGGAAATCTCACTCAAGTTATACACCAAAAGCTAAATATATCTATTACTATAGTATTAAGCTATGAAAATTTGGAAAATTTCCGGATGGTGCATCGTCCGGATATTTACTGCCAAACTCTACATGGATTGGATGCATGGGTGATATTCGGTACAATATGGCTATATTGGCATGGCTGCCATAATTCCAAGGAGATATCCGTATGTGCATTTTCTACCAAGACTTCATTATCAATTCTTCAAGTTTATTAGCAGACAACCAAAAAGAAGTGTTTCGTGGAAGGTATTTTATAGAGCATTTAGTGGATTTGTTTGGGCGACCGTTTGACATGTTCGTTCTTTACCGCAGTTTTGATGTGGATCGGAGCTCGAAACTGGAAAAGTAATGGCGGCGAGAATTTACAGCAATGTTTATTTGACCAATTTAAAATATTTCGCTCTCAAGCAATTGCACTAGATACGGAAAATATGGATATATCACATATACACATTTCAAAATAAATATGAAAACATGAAATTCGTAATGATTTGAGTAGAATCAGGTTCATTAAAATTTACAAATGGAATTTAATTTGTTCACACAGTTAAATTATTACTACCACTAACTTGGAGTTCTAGCAGATTGTGTAAATTTGATTAATTTTGAAGCGGAAAAATGAAAAAAATGGCAGAAGCAATTCATCAACGAAAATTTTCCCGAATTCATCACATCCATTAGACGTGGCTTGTTTCTCGCTTACTTTTAATTATGAAGATAGGCGGAGAAACCTGCTAGAAAGAAAGAGGTTACAGGCCTCCATGATCGACAGTGAGTTGCAAGGTACCCTTATTTCAAGCTTTAATCTTTGTCAACTGATGTAGAACGCAGCTGTGGAACTAGGAGGAAGACGATTATGGCCTCTACCCTCCTCTTCCCCCTTAACTTTTTCTGGTGATTCCACCAACCTGGAGCACTCTTACATTATCGTTTCTGTTCCCCTCGAATTCCTTTCCCTTGCTTCTGATATGCAACCATATGGTATACCACGAATTATGTAGCTTCCCGACTTTTGGTCGCCTGCTCGCTTTAATAAAACTTATCATGTTCCCACCTCTCCAACGAGGGGCAAATCATATAACTACTTGTCTTGTTTGTTCTACAGCAGAAAGGCAAAAAATTCAGAGATTAGATTTGTTATTCAAGTTTCTCAAGTGCATACCTGGAACAGAGTTGGCAAGCAGGAGGCATTGTAGAATATTCTACTCATATACGGATAAATATAATGCACCGCTTTACATCTTCATGGAATTTTATTCAAAATGTGGACTTGTCTGGCGTATTTCATGCACAACACCAATCCAATTTTATAAGGTATTCTGCTAGACTGCCCATCCTTCTGAATAAACTACATCTTCTACACGTATGGCTCCGAATGGTGCTTCACGTCGGGCAAGAAAATTAATAAAAACTTTAAAAATTACGGTAAGAAATAGGCAGTCGCCTTGAAGTAAATATGACATGTTTTTGAGAATTTTATTGATGATATATTTTATTGTGTTCGGATTTTATTACTTTAATATTAGGAAGTAATTTTCAATTGAATGATAGCATATCCAAAATTACTTGTATTATTTTGAACTGACGCAAATGTTGGCATGAAACATATTATCTTTGTTTACACTACTTGTATACCTGCTACGATTATCATTTCGAATCATAGCAAGATAACCTGGATAAACAAACATGTTTTCTGCATGAGGTTAATGTTCATATCCGTATCTACCTTCGATTATAAATTCCAACCATGTATAGGAACCTGTTAAAATTTTGATAAGTGTAACTTCATTACAAGTAAGTTTTTCCTACGATATGGTTCAATTTTATAAGTGCTCGTGCAATCATTATCAAAATGACTCACTCGTTTCATGAATGCATTTATTCATCAAACTAATTTTGTTGTACGGAATACTACATCATCACTATAAAAACCTTCAATTCTGTAGAATAAATAAATGTAATAAATTATTGCAGCGAGCATCCATTTTCCATTTAGTTACTCAAAGTTTTAAGCACAGATAGCTTGTAATAAATAACGATTTGCGGAAGCAAATTGAAATATTGTGTGGCAATTGTATCATACCGGTTGAATATATCAGTGAAGTTACAAGAGACTTACTTTCACTAAAAGTATTAATATTCAAAGTTTCAGAGTTTTATTTAAGAGCTAAAATTTTCCATCATGGAAAAATGGCAAGAGGAGCATATTGTTGAGAATCTTCCGGAGTTGATGAAAGACATTGACTGCAATGCGAATCTCCTCAGCTATCTCCGAAAGTTTCGGGTTTTATCTGCCCCAGATATAGATAAACTGGTAATGAGAGTTAAACTTTAGTCTTGGTCGTGACACTGTGTCTATTTACTAATACCTAAATTAATCTATTTTGTAATACAGAAAACCTTGGGGAAGGCAGAAGGAAATAATGAGAAGAATGATGCACTATTGAAAATATTAATGACGAGAAAAAAGGGGTACGAATATCTGGCCAAGGCCTTGTTCAAAAACAGACAAACTGGTGCTTTGCTGACAATGCTCCATGGCTACACGACTAATATTCCCGGTGCAAGGTCATTCGATTTGTGCGGAATTGAGTTGAATGTCGACGAAATTCTTACCAAAGATGTATTATTCGCGGGAAAAATATTTCCTCTGAAAGAGGTGTGTACAGATATCAAGCCAAAATGCTTAAAAGAATTGATTAATGCCTCTCTGGATACTACATCCTACGGGGACATTCTAAGCGAAAAGCCGTTACACCTAACCGCCGACACCATACCGAAATCAATTCCGTTCTACATCCCAAGGACGCTGTTTATTAACACCCAACTTGATCCAAAGATATTTGACACGCTTGAAACAGATATCTTCTGCATTGAGGGAATTGAGATATTCCACCTTACAGCTCTATCGAACCGACAAGATGGCTGCATTACAGACAAGTCCCGAAACCAAACTGACGACGTGACAGCTCGTTTTATTCTTCTAGAGCATCATGATCATTTCCAGGAGATTGCTGCCAATACAGATCAGTCCGTCCATTGGATCAAACTAAAAAATAATAACTTTTATTATGTCAAATGCAGCACCGGTAGCGGTATTCGAACAATTCAGGAATATTTAATCCCAACAAATTCCGAACACATTTCAGAAACCGAATTTTTGTCAAGATCTCAAGAAGGACCCCGAAATGCCACCATTCTTCTTTACGATTCACCAGGAATGGGAAAGTCCGTTCTGTTGGCAAGACTAGCTCATAAAACCAAAGAGAATCATCCAAACAGAAGTGTTGTTTTTCTTCAAGTCTCTGAGCTAATGGCAAAATTACGACAGGTTCAGCAAGAACCCAGCTCTGAGGGTATTAAACTTGCCTTGGTGGAAGCCATTACAACAAACACTTTTGGTCAAAATATCACGAAGGCTCTGATGAATTCAAAAAACCATCAAATTGAGGTTTTTTTGGATGCATTTGATGAGGTTCCAGAATATGATCAAGGCTGGGCAAAGAGGATTTTGAATGTGATTGCAAAAGAGTGCCGCAACATTCGAATGTATATCACAACTCGACGTCACAAACGTGATGAGTTGGAAGAGAAATTCGGGATGCTGGGATATAACATTCTTCCCTTTGATAACTCAAATAAACTTTCATTTTTTCAAAACTATTGGCAAAGCAAATATGGTATTGAGATTAATGATGAGAGAAAGGAATTTGCTGAACATTGTTTGAAAACAGTGTCCTCTGAATTGTCTGTTGATGACACTGACATTGCTGGAATCCCACTTCAGTGCAGAATGCTGGCAGATATTTACGCAAAAGATGCGAAAAGAGGCGCTCCCTTTCCCACAGAATCACAACTGCAATTAAAATCAATATTTCAAGTGTACAAGTGTTTCATTGATACAAAATTTTCTACATTTTGTACTGATGCAGAGAGGCAAGTGTTTTACGATTTTCATGTAAGGGAATCACTCCGCACACTTTTCCCCGAAAAAGGCAAACATTTCCACGAAGATCTTTGTGTTCCTAACGAGGAAATGATTTACAGAATTGGAATCTTAGAGCCGCTCAAATCTGATTCAGGTGAATTTGTATTCTCACACAGGACGTTAGCAGAATGCTTTGCCGCCGAGTTTTTGGCAACCGCAGTTAATTCATCTCTTGTAATAACCAGCGACTTTATAAATTTGTTTTTTCAACAAGCCCTGATGTATGCTCCTGATCGTAGAAGCGAAAATCTTTACTTTCTGAATCCTGTACTCTGTCGCTTTCTTAATTTCTTTCTTTCTACTTCCAACTCAGACGTACGGGTTGTAGGAGCTTTGAAAAATACTCTCAGAGAAAGCGAATATTATCAATCACAAACATTAATCGAATTGTTAGAAAGCTGCCTCGTGATAAATGCAGTTCATCTCTTCTTGTTCCTTCTCGACATTTACCTGGATCTGGATGAATCTGTTGATAAACCCACAATCTTACTCAGATTCAAACAGGACCTGCAACACACCCAAACTTGGGAAATGGAAGAAGTAAAAAAACGTGAACTTGTGCATGGCTTGAAAGAAGACAGGAAGTTGAAGAGATTGGTTTACATCGCTGTCCAGCATTCCTCTCTTAATTTAGTAAAACTCTCATACAAATTTGTTGAAAGTGTCACCGGCAAAAAGGTCAATGAGTTTCTGTCCGGTGAATATACCAGTCCCATCAGTGTTGCTTTGGAAAGAGGTCATTTTCAAATTTTCGAGTATCTTCTCAGTTTCGACAGGGAAGGATTTTATAAGCTGCAGCTGCCTCTCTTACACCCCTGCTTGCACTATAGTTATGGCAAAAGCGTAGGCGACAAGGTGCAGATTGTAAAAATGTTTTTGCACGAGAGGCCTCACCTCCTACACAAACGTCATCCAGACTCCGAGTGTGTCCCTCTACTTGCACTGGGGGCCCATTTTTCGTTGGTAAAGTGTCTTGTTGAAGCAGGTGCTGACCTTACTCAAACAAATAAAGCCAAACAAAATATTTGTCATTTAACAGCAGAGTATTTCTCCGAAGATGAATATCACGAGCTTGTCCAATTAATTGTTTCTCACAACGCAAGTACGCTATTGAAGCAGCGGGATAAATATGAACTTACACCAGTGCACACTGCCTTGAGGAGAATTGATTTGAAAAGTGAGACGCTTGAGCTTCTGGCCAACAAATGCAACGTCACCTTTAACGACAACTCAAATGAAAATAGGGAAAGCGAATTGGAAATCGCCATTTGGAATGGAAGGAGCTCCAGAGTGATAAAAGATATCATCCGACTGGGTGGGGACAAGTATCATTTAGATTTATTTACCAGACAGAAATTAGCAAGGGATTATAAGATAGACAGTTTTCTTACAGTGCAGTGTGTTATACATTGATGGATAAAATTTGGCTTAGACGCTTTAGATTAGACCAATGGAAGAGGTGGAGCAATTAAGGAGTGTTGTACAGGCGGAGTGGGTGATTAATTAATGGTTGAATTTTCATGGAACGGGATTCCAGTTTGAGAGAGTTATCGCAACAGTTATTGCTTTTAGGTAGAAGGACTGAGGTGATAGAAGGAACAACAGTTCCGCAGATCAGGAACACAAAGGCCTGGAAAGACAATGACGGTCACAAGTCCCTGAAATACAGTAGAAGGAAGATGGAGAAAATAGAATAAATATTATTAACATACTGTCAATTAAATGTAATTTAAAAACAATTTTATTACATGTAGTTAGTTTAGAAATGTAAATATTTAAATCCTTTTAAACAATTAACTTAATTACCGTTTATAAGAACACTTCCACAAATATCCGCAGGCTCCTCAGTATCCTTAACATACCTTACCTTCTTCAAAGTATACTCGCCCCGACCCAGAAAATCACCATATTTGTACCACCGTCACTTCCATGGACAGCCCCTTAATCAACATATCCCATTGGCGTCACTATAAATACGTGTTCATATTTTGTTACTCCAGTTCCCAATAAGCCTCCTACACATCTCGACTTCCAATGCTGGAAGGAAGATAATCTTATACCGATTCAAATTTTTTTTAATAACTCTGCGCATCCATTTTTGCAAATATTTAATATTTTTAAAAAAAATTAATTACATTTTTAATTACTCTAGTAGATAATTTCACGTTACTTTTATAATGACGCTTTCATTTGACATGTAATACATCTGTAACTAAACATTAATTTATTCGTTTAAAAATTAATAATCATAAATCTTCTGATATCATTCTGTAATAAATTGTACAACTATTTTTAAATGGAACTGGTGATGCCGAATGTTCTTCTTAGTTAGTTAATTGTTTGCTTAAAAAATTATACCACCTTTAAGTTTAATTAAGCAATTAAAAAAACGTTACCTTCATAGGTAAGAAAAGGTTATCTTCATTTTATAAAATCAAACTTACTTTTAATTACTAAATATATTTCAAGCTGAAATGTACCGACTAGTTAATTATTTCTAAACAACCAAACCCGAGTTCTTGGCCTTAAGTAAGCGCCGAAGTAAACTAAAATAAAAATTGCTAGGAGAATTTTGTTTATTTAAATTTAGTAGATTGAGCAACATTTTTGGACCGTGACCCACCTTGAACACGATAGTGTCGGATTTTGCCACCTTGATATTATTTATGTAGCATCCCATGAAAATATACTCTGTCCAAAGTTTCA
>JAHZMV010006368.1:0-12047 GCA_027743765.1 Coecobrya sp. COE2
TTCTATTTTCGGATAAAATATTATTTATGATAATTAAAGATCTGATTGTTTTTTTAAATTTGTTTTTGGCAACAACTAAGTAAAAAACACAATAATGATTTAAACCACTGAGTAACAGAACAGTAACAGTAATCGATAACTTTATTTTTACGAGTGGAGATATAGAACATAGTTTTTGGAAGATTCACAAATTGCATAGGAAATATATTCATACTAATAATAATAATTGCATAAAAATTAAATCTGATTCATAAGGATAGTCTCTCAGGTTTAATGATAGAATAGGTAATGGCTAAGTCGCCGATGTAGTACCGTTCCGAGATTCATGTCAGGCATAAGTAACGTGTCAAGGCAGTCCAAGTGAACCTTTTCATCCACAGGCTTTTTAGCCTAACCAACTGCATCTCGAACTAAAAACTGGTACATTGTTTTCCATCCTTGTTCCCAAATGACACTCGTCCCTATTTCTTTCCCAGGAGTTATCCCTTCCCCCACCTCAGCCTCTCCCACGGCCTCTGAATCCGCGAGATTCCTCACTTTCGTTCATAAGATCGTCCATTTGGTCATTGGATCCCCAGCCACCAACAACATAACGACTGCTACTCCAACCACCTCCTCTACCTCCGCGACCTCCTCCTCCTCATTCATCCACGAGACTAATCACCACCTCGTCTTCTTCCAAATCCACCTCTGGCGTTGGCCATCGCAAAGGGATTACATTGCTGACCATTCGCCACAATCTCAAAGGGATTTTCTGACCCGACAGCAACTCGCTGCCCGCTGTCCTCCTCCAGCAGCTGCTGCCGTTGCAAAGGGATAGTTTGGATTCGGATTCAAAAATAGATTTTCCGTATTTTCTCCAAAACCACCAGTCCAACTGATTGGACCTTGAGGTCTGGGTTGCTGTAGGGATAAAAAGCATCAAAATATTAAGTTGTTGTCACGGAAATGTCGGAAAAATTACTTTTGGTATTTATTGTTCTATTTAATTTCCACTTACGCTACTGACTCAATCCTAAAGAAATAGACCGCTTGCAATGGGCAAGTGTAAAGTTCCTCCCTCCAATCCCCAACTTTGATAACCACGTTGTTAGTGTGCTTCCACGCCACAACGTTGAGCGCCCGTAAACGTAATCTTGACCCTAAAGTTTTGTTGCGCAGACGACGCTGAGCTGTTGCTCCCGCTGACAGGATTGATAATTTCGAGTTCCCTGTTGCTGTAGAACACGGCGTTTTGGTGGATCCAGCGAGGCCACCTTGAACAGATTTGGAGGTCGACAGGGAGCAGATTGTTCCAATTACTGGACGCGCTGAAGATTTTGGTTTTGAGCTTTGTCATTGCCCGACATGACTACAAAATAAAATACAAATTAGTATTTAATTAAACTACAACTCTAGTGATGTAAGCTCATAAAAAGATTAATTGTGTTAGCACAACTCACCGTTTCTGGTAAGGATAATGTCATTGACCCAATCTGTGTCATGTTCCATAGCGTGAATAAATCTCATTTGGCCTTTCCCCATACTCCAGGTCCTTATGACGCCATCGCGGCCTGCAGAGTGAACCCTAATAATAAAAATATATCCATTCCCAAGTTATTATTCATTCACAGTTAAAAGCAATAATTTCATCACACCTCACACCATTTTTAATGTCGTTAGATATTCGTCAGTGAACAGTATATACCTGCCTGTTGTTGTGTCATATTTAATGCTAGATATTCCCGAGTGACGCCTCAAAACCAAACACAATTATTTCCATAAATCACTAATTAAATTTTGTTCACACCTAACTGACAAATTATTATTTACTTTACATCATTTTCCACTTGTGTCATTTCTCCCCATGTTTGCCCACATCCCAAATATCATTGACATTCCACATTTAACGATTTAGTTCACTAACTATGCACAATATTTAGTTTTTTTCTCTTTCCATTACATCATACCTCCTGACATAAGCGTTTTAAATACGCAGCTGTAAAAAAGTTATAATATTTAATTATGTCGATGTTTGTTGACAAGTCAGACAATGTTTTTATGATGACTAGGTTACTAGGTATGTATATAAACGGCATTTGTGTGAGAGTGGGGCACTTGGAGATTGAAAGAAATCTTTGTTCTACTTTTTATTCGCAAGTTACATGCATCTGTGTTGTTATTTAGCTTTGGTTACAGTTCCAGCGTTTTTTAACCCGAAATTCGTTGCAGTTAACTTTACAATGCTGTTGAAACTGGATAGTTTGTAATATAACTTGAATGTAAACTTGGTCGCAGCAATGTAAAAAGGCTTGTAAAAAAATCGCAGCAATTTGGTACACTTTCAATTTCAATGCATCATGATCAACAAACCAAAACTTACGTATCCAATATATTTAATTAGCCCGTGAAAAATTTGGAAAATTCTCTAAAACCGGGTGAAATTCCGCAAAATAAAGCTAGCTCGTGCAAAATTCTAGAAAACGACTGGCGTTGTTCCACAAAAACATTAGTGACAGGTGGCAGAGCGTAGACCACCATGACTTGGAAAGTAAGCCAAAATAAATTTTGCTGTTCCAATTTTCATTTGTGTTCCTAATTTTATTAAAAAAGAACAAAATGTTTGCTTTTACCTACAAAATTAGCCATTGTATTTGAAATATCCTTTTGTATCGCTGGTCTGAATTTCCAAAGTAAAAGAGATTTACAAAAATAACCTCATATCTGACGGTCTCATTCCTATCCAAAAAGATTTCTTAGAAGAAAGTACAGTTTTAATAGGAAATATTCAAAAATCCACGGCGTTCACTTTCATAACCTTTCCTTTAAAATAATATGCGGGTTAGAACGGAGATTTCTCCGGTTGGTATATTATGAATGTTCCCACTTAGGATTCCTTAAATTACAAATTACCTTTCCTCCACTCCCACTCCAACATTTTTTTGAAAGATGAAAAATATAAGAGAGAAGGAATAATTTTTGGAATCCTTTTTATCAGAATCAGAAACAATGGTCACATTATTGGTGTCACTGTTAGAAAAATCTGACTTTTCACTTACAATGGCTTATCTGTCACAAGATTGAATTCACTCAGTAGTTCTTTGTATAGTTTTGGATGACGATATTAGACAAATGCCAGGAAATATTTTAGATTTTAATAATATATCTCGCAATACTGCTCAATATTTTTGTACATAATTATATTGGCAACAACAATCACGTGAAGTACACGAAACCACATTGTTTTCAGTAATTGTGCAGGAATTCAAGTTAAAATTTAAATACTGACAATAGTGGAAAACTTTTGTTGGATGTTATCATTCAGATTTTTGTCAAGAATATGTGCTTTGGAAGTTTTTGGGAGAAAATATACACGTAGCTGATCGTGTTTTGATTTGTTTGATGTATCCATTGTAAATACATTTTTTTGTAGATATTACATTCTGGAAAGTGCTCTCTAAAAGTGCTAGTTCACAGTTACCTAATAAATTATAATTAGGTAAAATATTTTACTAGATTCTTTCGTACTATACACAATGTCGCTATATACCAAGTTATGGAAATTTCTATAATGTAATTATATATTATGTAGGAATGTTCTGGCTAGCAATATGAACGTATTTTTATCTTACTTATTATGCTTCCTTACATTTTGTCTCGCGTCAGGAGAAGAACAAACTTTGTTGCAGAGTCACTTCTATTTTGTATGCTTGGTTAGAGGGCCAAATTTCATGAATGATATATTTTATACAAAATATATCGAATATTATCTAAACAAAATGCATAATTTTTAACCGGAGGTCTTAACCACTACTGAAAAACAAAATATTTTTCTTTCTTCAAAATTCCAAACGAAAGCAACAGCAAACGAACCACAGGAAATCTTTTTATTTTTATTCCCAATTCCCAAAATAATTTTCTTCCGAGAAAATAGCAAACTAAAAAAGACGAGAGATTCCTTTAATTTTTTTTGAACATAGTGTAATTAGTGTCTTCTTGTCTACTCTACTCGGACGCTCCATTATTTCATTATCGTAATGATTACCTACACAAATGTACCTCTACATTCACGTAATAATAGTAACAATAGGTTTGACATATTATAAGATGTGAAAAACAAACCCAGTTCAACAACAGCGCAGAATAAGAATATATAAAAAACTGATATACCTATAAAATTTGCATTCAAGCATTATCTTCCAAAAAGAAAATAATATCAACATTGAACATGGCATGAGCATTTCTTCATCTTCTAAGCTTTTTACACAGGATAACAAGATGAATTATGATTATTTATACTAGTGCATATTTTAGACCGGGTTTAGTAATGATTATTATCAACCATTATGAAACGAGCAAGTTGTGGATAAAAAGAAGGTAAAAGGGAAAGAAGGGGCAGTACAAAAAATTTTCGCCTTGACATGACCCTTAACGTTTAAACCTTTCATTTGGTGTAATGCACTTTTAACTAGGTATATGATATAATGTATTTTGCAGCAATTGCCAAAATATTTAACGATGAGCAGGAATAATGCTAATGGATAATAGTATGCTATTGTTAGTCAATTATGATTACCTATAACTGCTGTCACTATTAACATCGCTGCACAGGAATGCGGTAGTGAGCATATGGCTTGCGACGACATGACATATTAAATTCAAATGGAGGCATGTGTGCAAAACATGCAACTATCACTACTACTACTGCTGAATTCATTGTGATTCGCCAAAAGAATCGTTAGTTAGGTAATTGGATATTATAATGATATGTCATGAATATTGCGCTGGTGATACCATTTGTTTCAAAATTCAATAAAAACTGATTGCAACCGGGTCAGGAAATTAAGCTTTTGAATAGCTTTTCAGATTCACGAGCAACTTTTCTGCACACTGCAAGTAATATATTTCTGATTTAACTCGGGAATCATCATATTTTCACAAAATTATTTTAAATTACCAACCAGTCGATATCAAATATTGTTTATACTTTGCGAATATGAAATATAAGGTTACATAGTATACAAAAATGGCAGTAGTGTAGTACCTGAAATACAAAAGAAGATGCTTTTCATGGCATTTCTTATCGTCGGCTAGAGTCAAGCAAAAAAACCGTAAAAATGAAGCAATTTCCCTTCCTTGATTAACAAGATAGATAGTTATATAATATTTGTTAGCCATTATCATGATGATAAATGTTACCATGTTTCTCCCCATCTCTTATTATCATTTTGCTTTACAATTATAGAGAGTCCATTTTTCATATTTTCATAGAGATCCAGTTCATCTGCCTGTCTTTCTCTCTACGCATTTATTAACAGAACACAATAATAAAAATTATAAAACATGAGTAGAGTAGGCACACAGGTAATAACATAACTCATCTCGTCACTTGGCCATCACATTCAACACATTTGCCTGCCATCATTGTCATCATTATTTTTACCAACCGCCCAATTTTGTGGTAAACTTTCTGTGCATTTCTCTGTATTTCATCAACACGACAATTGGAGAGGCCTATTCGATTAGCCCATTATGAAGTGCAGGTAGGAAGTCCAAAAAACAACAGTTAGAATTTATTGCTGTTATGTGCATGTTTGTATATGATAATGGCAAGTTGTTACAACCGAACAACCAGACGAAGTAATCTTTAGAAATTACGTACAATTAGTACCACGACAAAAAAATGCTTTCAACAACCAAAGCCATAATTTTTTAGTTCAACTGTGCACTTTGTTTGTTAGGTGCACTTTTATTCGACATTGTTCTATCCGAATATTTGAATGTTGAGCTTAGTTTTTTATGAACTGACTTTATCTGTATTTTTCCATTTTGAACAACATCCATTTAGACATTTCATGCAAATGACATACAACTGACTGCTGTGGTTTTTTTTAGATTAGCAGTCAGTATAGTTAAAGTAAATGCATATCAAATAGAATGGAAGTTCAATATCATTTTTCTATGAATTTTGTGCATTTTACGTACCTAAATGTCTCAAAGCATTATCTTTTAGGATGTTGAGTCAATTAAACTTCATTTACATAACTTCCATTTTATGCGCAGTGGATAGGAAAGGGAGAGTTTAGGGGATTTTCTTGTTTGCTGTTGCAATATGCACCTTATCTGAAGTGCATTAAAGCATTCGATACAGCACAGTATATTTTTAAGGTTCATTTTTCTCTATAATAATAATACCTAACTACAAGTAATAATATTATGTTCAAGTAAGGGATATATACCTAACTACATGCATGCATATTTATTTATAAATGTCATTCCTCCATTTATTATTCTCTTTTTCTACTTCACTTTTGTTGCTTTGTCAAAATCAATTAAAACTCATGCCCAATTCAAGAAACGTCATAACAGATAAAACAACCAAGGCATCCTTTCGTTTTTTCTACTTTTCTTCTCCGAATCCGAATATATGCGTATGTGCTAAAGTGCTTGACCAAAATAGATAAAGTACTGATATATAAACGTGTTTTCTGTTAAATCTGACGAGTTATTGTTCCATACATTTTACTAAAGGATAATGTGAAGTCATTTGTAGTTTTTGCTGATTTTTTGTTTTTGCAACTAAACTTTGTAATCAATATTTTGGAATCGCACAGTTAAAAATTATATCACTACAGAGTAAACTGACTCAAGAGTAAATTAGTAATTGATAATGCTAATCATTGATTACACTAATAATCGTCATATTTGGTACTGTGCGTAATTGTGTCATATCATCCTTCAACAAAATTACTAAAACGATAAGGGGAAATAGCTCTTGTAACAAGGTAATTATTCTCTAATTATTATGATTTTTTCTTGCTTTTTTACCTATGCACTTTTGTCTTCTACTTTTGATTTCTTTATGTCTGGAATTCAAGTCAATTTTTTTGCATAAAACACAACGTTTTTTATACATGCCATTATTACTCAATCAACAACAATCACTTGATTATTGAAAACAATCGAAAATAGGTATTATCTCATGATTATGATTATTGTTGTTAGAATGGAATTAAAATTAAGGCAATAATTCAAATAAACTGCTTAATAGGGTGCATATTAAATGTAATGATGATTTAGTAGAGATAATTTTTTTTGCAATGCACTTATTCGGCATATGCACTTCATATATTTCATTTTAATTTTACCCATTTCTCCTTATAAGAATATCTGTCTGATGAATGGTTTAATGCCAAATAATGATATCGTATGCAACTTTAATGAAAGGATTGAAATCAACCGATGACCTTTTTATTATTTAATGTTCGATCATGTCTTGTGTGTATACTTTAGGATGATTAGGATTTTTGGGATTACAGTGGATATCTCAATGGCCATTAAAGGGATGCCAATCCCAATCGAGATACATTTCATATGATAATCATCCCTTGCCTGCTTATCATAAATAGTGATTATTAAATGAACTTTAATTAGACTGGTTTGCTGTTATGTGACGTATTGACTATAGTTATATGAATTGGGATTTTCATGGAAGGAAACAAGTGAAATTGATCATTTCCCTATCTTCTTCATGTGGTGTCGACTTTTTCATCAGCTTCTAGTTTTGCTACCTTAAACACTGATAAGCAGAGTTTGGTTGATAGCTCAACCACAACAGCAATATTTTAAATATAATTGAACAGGAAAGATCAAGCTAAAAGCCTAAATTCTAAAATAATTTTGATTTTATAAAAGCCTAGTAGTCATGCCATTTTTCTATAAAAATTGCACTCAATAAATTATTCCACATGTATACCACCATGTAGAATACTAGTACTGGGAGTTTCAACTGAGAAAATTTTAAAAAATTCCTAGTCAAAGTCAAAGCAAAGTCACATATTATAAGCATACACAAGCTAGCTAATTTAAGTCAAGTAAAAATTAATGTTGGCATCACCAGAATCTTGTGTAAAGCAGCACTCATTATTATGCCATATACCTAATACCTGTCTGACAAAATTGCTCTTTTACTTATCACCGTATCATTAGCTGTCAAGATAACGAAAAAAATATTAGAGAAATGTCCGTTGTTTCTTGCTTTATGCATAGCAAACAAAGATATTTGCCATAATAAAAACTTTCCACCTACTGACTGACCGAAAAAGCCAATACTGTTTCATGTCAAGTGTTGGAATCTTTTGCAAAGAATATTTGAGATTGCAAGTGCAAGTAGAATGAACATGACCTAAATTTAGAAAAACATTCTTCACATTTTGGTTGAGGTTACCCGTATTTGTCTGCATATTACGATTTAAGTAGGTATGTATGATTTGAGTAAGGATCAGTGTAGGTATGCAGAAACAAGCATATTATTATGAATAGATTGACACGCATAAATGTTCTTGAATAATTGGAAGTAAAACGCAATTCTTGTTCGTTCATCTGTTGACTCATAATCATAATGTTAGTTACCTCTCTGTTATTGTCAGAATTTTGACATTGGCATATTTTGCATGTGGTAAATGCAAATCCAAAACTTCCATCATGAAAATCCGTCTCTTTGAATATTTGAGAACTTGGGACAATGGATTCACTTTCTTCCGTTTCAAGAATATTTTATTGATTTTTCCACTCTTGCTAAATTGGTTTGTAGTGTAAATAAGAACATGCATTGTGCATGTAAATTAATGTTTGTTTTACCATTAAAATGTATGCAAAATCATGACAAACTTTTCATCATCTTTGAGTTTGATTTGTTGTCGTTATCGTTGGGTTCCACATGCAACGTTTTCTTGTAAGACGTACCTCAGCAGTATCGCATCATCGTTGTGAGGATTTTTAATGAAACTAACAAAGTAAATTGAAATGGTCAGAAAAATCTTTTCTTTTTTCTTCTTCTTCTTCTTCTCTTTTCTCTGAACAAAACATCAGGACTTGGATTTTACCGATTTTTCTTCATTGAGAAAAGTTTCATTTGTACTTTTTCAGCTATCACAGCATGCATAAAAATGGCATATTTTATTGTAAACTTAACAAAAGAAAGCTTGTCTGTCCAACATCGCAAAAAATAACTTATTCACGTTTATTATGTATACCTCTCTAACATTAAGAATAGGGATTAAAGTTGG
The DNA here is from genome assembly GCA_027743765.1 of Coecobrya sp. COE2. NCBI lineage: Eukaryota > Metazoa > Arthropoda > Collembola > Entomobryomorpha > Entomobryidae > Coecobrya > Coecobrya sp. COE2. Next base: position 9,048 of record JAHZMV010006368.1, read on the forward strand.
CAAACCTTTTGTATCACGGGAAAATAAAGGAAAACTGTGGAATGAATGAAAAGTTAAACCAAATGAAAGCAAAATTCTTTTTCTTTGTGATATTCCATATTATTATTCCTGAATTTCTCAAGAGAAATGAACAGAAAACTGGTAGAAATACTTTTCCTCTGTGGTAATTCCAACTTGCCCCATATCTTTTGTGCTTTATGATGGAATTTATGGTATATTTACTATGGTTATTATTTCTGACTCTTTATTATGGTTTGATTAAGAAAAATGAGAAAGACAAAGAAGAAAGAAAATGAGCTTGCGGATTTTGTGCTAAAATGTACCGCTTACCTTGTCATCTCGTTTTTCCATTTCACATTACTCTCTTTCGCTATATTTAATGGTACTTACATGATGCCTTCTATGCGGTTAGGCTTATATATTTTTTACTAAAAATTTATCCTAAACATCTTCTTTCTTTCTCCCAAAACAAAATTAGGCAGCAGAGCAAATATTCAAGATGAACTCCACAGGAGATTATGATGATAGCTTTGAATCTTCAGCGGAATTAGGTTCATCATCGATTCAGCAGGTACTGTAGTGAATGTGTAAATATGTACTATTTGATTACGCATTTTTATTGATTTTCATAACGCATGATTAGTTTAGTTTGGTATCTACAGTTATGCAACAATTTTGTTTCTTATGATTTGGGCTTATTTTATAATAATATTATTATATAGTACAAAGAGAAGGGTATAGCTTAAGACTTTATATATAGCTCATAACTTTTTGAAAACAAAATACTTGCATTTTATATTAGGTTGCTGGTATATCAATCCATGACACACCTATCGGTGGACGAACGGCGTCACCGAAAAGAAACTTGGATATGTTTGGACTACAGGTAATTTCATATACTATACTAAACCGATTAGTTATTGGATGGTTTTATTAGGTACAATTACAAAGTTGGACTAAGTTAGTAAATTGTATTGCGCAGCCGGAGAGAGAATTACTCGACGCATCACGTCTCCGCTCATGCGATCTTTCATTTAAACTGATTAAACAATTTGTTGAAAGAACAGAAAAAAAGTTAAAAGATATGAGGAAGATGGAGGATTATGAAAACCAAATACGGATTATGAATGGCTTTTACAAATCAGCAAAAGTGTACATGGAGATTCTACCTAAAGAAATTAATGCCTTGCAGGTGAATCTATTTAGCACTTTAATTTTACAAGCTGATTAAATCTACTAATAATCGTTTTTGTAATCTCTTCATGGCAGTTATTAAGATGTTTATGGCAGTTTTATATGAATCGATCGATATTATTATTCATAATTTTTACAGATTTTTTTTGGGGACAATGTTCCACGTGATATTTTTCAGCAAAAGGCATATTTAGAATCACTATTGTCAAAAACGCAGGAAGATATTATGGAAAAACTTGACTATGTCAAAAAATTATTTCGTAAAGATGAGGAATATGCCTCATTGAAGCGCCAGATTGAGAGGGATAATCAGCAGTTGAACGTGGGGAGAAGTCCAATGCCAACAGCCATGCCTACTAGACAATTTATTCAGCCTTCTATCTCATATTCACTATCTCCAAGTGCTTATTCTTTACGATCTCCAAGTCCAAGTGCTCATTCTTCGCGTTCTGGTTCACCAAGCTCTTCATCTGAAGTTTCAACAAGGACTCGATCTAAAAATAAGGGAGGCAGACCAGTCATATTATCGCATCAAACACAGAATGCAGAAACCGGTTAGTTAACAGATTATGCTTTTTTAAATGTCATTATTTAAAATGGTAATGAGGGACTCAATTCCTTATAAATATCATAAATGCATAACCAAATCTTTAGAAATCCTTGAAGCATGAAAATATATTTCAAATGAATGTAGCAATGGAACCATTAACTTTGAAAACCATCACTGTCTAGATAAAGAAATTTGTACCCTTCAAATTAAGTTGTAATTATTCTCCTATTTGTAATGAATAATGATCCGAGACAATTTTTTTTTCGAAATGCTAATCGTTTGATTTTTAGAAGGGGTATAGTGAGAAAGTCTTTTTGAGTCCTCAACGGCAACAATCGTTCAGCATGACGCTGGCGTCAGCATTGCTGCCATGTCACATTTAGTTAGGCAAGGTTACACAAAGTGATTTACCGTTAAACATGTCGATTGTGGTTTCCTTGGAAATAAATTTTATCACAATTTACTCCTGTTGTTTTGCATTGCCTCATGTTAAAGTAGCTCAATTTTCGATAAGGAATATGGATTTATTATTGGTTTTTCTTTTTGAAATAGTAGGTTCTGAGGGTAGTATATGGTGTGGAATGACTAAGTTGATAATATTGACTATTTTGTGTTCATAATATTTTAACAAATTGTTAACAGGTGAAAGGAGAAAATTAGGTGTTTCCAGGAAGTACTTGTGTCAAACGAAGCTGCCAAACGGAGATTGGTGTCCAAAGCAAAAGGACAGAATAATAAATGGAATAAAATTATGCAAGGATCATTACAATCATGAGGTAAGATTTGTAACCTGCTGTTTTTAAGGAAAACTTTTTTGTCTTGCTTTGCCTGAAATTACTTTACCTACGTTTAAAAGAATTTGTTATTTATTTTGGCAGCTAATTTTTACTTATTTTTTCAGCTGGACTTTCGCGTTCTGAAGGAAACGGATCAATTTTTATGCTTAGCTAATTCGCCTTCATCATCAGGTTCACCTATAGTAGTTGACCTACGATAATTAACGAAATTAACGAAATTTGGTAAGGTTTTAAAAATAATAAGAATAGGAAATAGTCCGAAAAAAATACTAGTCACATAATATTATACATACGCAGAGAGATGTAACATAAGATAGAGTGTGCATGATAATAGAAAACATATTAGAAATAATAAAAAAATTGAGATTTTTTGAGGCTCAAAGAATTTGTTGACAGACGCAAGATAACGCCACGACTACGATACTATCAATGTAAAATTCATGGCAAAACGGGCAAACC
>JAHZMV010006369.1:0-10837 GCA_027743765.1 Coecobrya sp. COE2
GATCACAAATTATATTTAGTGACGCTACTAGTCCTGGTAGTTACAAAACCTAAAATTGAAATTCATGTGGATTGTAAAACTTAGAATATGAATAAATAATGTTTTCTAAAATGGTTATTTTACGTATTCAGACAGTCCAATTACATATTTCGACCAACCAGTCTTATATCAACTTTGTTTCCAAGTTGCCCCAAGACATTGTTCACATGTATCGTGTTTATGTATAGTCATTTTCCCAAGATCATTTTAAAAGTAATTTTTTTTATAAAACGTTGTAGTAACTAGTTTCTATTTTTATCCATGATGATGTTCTCTGAAAACTAATTATGTTTTGACAACTAAAATAATATCTTTTTTGTTTGAAAGGAAGAATTAATTAACAACGATGGCTGCTCACATGGCATGACGTTATACAATCCTTTGCATAAAACGTTAACAGCCAATCAGAAATTTGCGTCGGAGTTCTTTGTTCACAAATTCCTCAACTCACATGTGTCCGTTGAAAAACTTTTAGCGGATTCTCCCTTAACTTGATGGTCAGCTCTAATTGAGAGATTACAAGACACGCGTGCTGATAGTTGTCAAATCATCTCATCGCATAGACTTACTAAAATAAATTGATAAAATTAATTACTAGAATTTAATTTGCTTTGAAACTAATTCAGTAAAATCCGCTTGATAAGTTGGTATTATGTACATATTAAAATCGCAGGGAGAACTCGCATGTTTAATCGTTTGTTTCGGTGGCTAACACCTATCTATTTTTTTACAATTTGGTGGAGGTAATGTAATGTACTGGATGTAATATAATTGCAGTTTGTTTGTTTTGTTTGTTTGTTTATTACAACTTAGGATCCCGCCCTGGGTTTTTCACCTAAGAGGTATTTTCCCGATTTTAAACAGACAAATCATTTTATTTTTGCAACACCTGCCGAGAGTCGAACAGTACAGCATGAGTAGTATCGTTAACCACTCTGCTATTACTGCGCTGCCTTGACAGAGTTTGTGTCTGATCAAATGAGTTAATTATTACGGTTTGACCACTGCTTCGAGATATTTAAGTGTTTTGTAAATTCAAATAAAATTTATTTTATGGGCTTCATTTTATTCAAAATGATCTTCTTGTAAATTTCGTCCGGATTTAAAATCTGTGTGGCGTCCAATGGTTATTGTATGCAATGAACACAATACAACAGCACAAGGAATATGTTCATACACTAAGGGTGCGTAAGCTTTATTAAACCATTTTCAATTGCTTCCAGCAAGCAAGTTTCCGCTTCCGGCTTTTGACATGAAATTTTTCACATATTGTTTTCTGAAAGTATTTCTATAATGTTGCTTAATGTCAGTCTTTTTACTGTAAATATGTCTTGCGAATTAACCTTGGAATTTGTGCTATCTAAAAAGACCAAGTGTGGAGCGAAAAGGGCCAAGTGAGCCATGGTGTTTAATGAATAACAAATAGACGGAAGCGTTTCCATTGTTTAAGATACCACCATTATCTGGAGAATTTAATTGTATATAAAGTGTTGTGCTACCTGACTTTATATGAAACACTGTTTTCTAAAACATTCATATGAAACGTTGAGTTAAAAAAAGTTTCATCAGCCGGATTTTTGGATGGCTGCATGAAAATGTATTATAACATTAACCGAAATCAATTGTAAAGACGATTGTATTTGACGATAGCCTGTATTTATTGTAAACGACGTTGCGCTATTCAATAGTAAAAGTTTCAGCATAAGAACTAATTCGCACTTATATTGTGAATGTTTCAAATCAAGGTGGCTTAATAATACCTACGAGCCCTGCATTCTTAGAATCAATTTTAAAAAAATTCAAAAATCTGTAGCCGTCTGTATCACACTACAGGAAACCAACAAGAATTAATTTTATCCCCCATCAAATTTCATACACAATTGAAAAGAAACAATACTTTAGTAGCTACTATTTTCTATTATTATTTTTAATAATTTTTATTGATGTCAAGACTTTAGTCAAAACAAATACATTATTCATACGACGGATATAAAAGTAGGATATTTAACATTTAGAGAAATTCAAGCATCATGTAGGTATTATCCAAGTGCACTACAGTTTCGAAAACTGCCGCCTGGTGTTACTCGATTGTTGTTAAAATTCTTCAAAGAACAATACGACATAAACCTTCCACTTTTAATCTTGTTGAAAATATACTAAAGCCGCAACATGAAACGAATCAAATAGGAGCGAAAATCGATTCAAAGGAGACCATAATTGATATGCTGAAACGTTTGAAATCAGCAATTGAAAAAAATAAATAAAAGCAGAAATTTTTGGATGGATTGAGGGCACAATTGAATTTATAATCATTGCTCTGGATGACTTCTGCATTGTAACAACTATTCTCCCGTGGTAACGCTGATCGGCTTCCATTTTCCAACATTTTCTAAGGACATAATCTCCTAAATTTTGACTGCGCAATTTCTAAATAGTAGTAGTACCTAGTAAGTAAATTACATGGAAATAATCTGTAGATTATTATGACTGAAATATTATGAATTAAAATAATGTAGACATTATTTTAATTCATAATATTTCAGTTAATAAAGTTCAACTGGGGAGTCGTTTTTAACAAAATTTGCCAGGGCTTCAGAGTTGTTTGCCAACTTTTTATAAATTTCTACTTTGATTTTATTTTCTAACGTGTGAATAATTTTAGGGAACGGATCATCTATAGCAAATGACTGTTGGTGCACAATCGGTCCTTCCTCCTTTTAACTCGTTTCCAACCCAGCATCCTGTCCAACCAGAACTTTTAATGAATCAATTCACCATTGCGAAAAATTTTTCCTACTGACCGCCGTAGCCAATGCAGCTGAAACCAAGACGGGAATTGTAGTTCCAATTACGTGCATTTTAATTTTGTTGCTCCTGAAATAAATCCTTTTTGTGGAAAACAGGATTTTCTAATGTCTTCTCTCATTTTCCTTTCCTGTTTTGTTTATTTTTGTACAAAAATTTGGACAAGCTAGATAATTATTAACTAGTGCATTGGAAATTCCAATAATAAAATTAGCAGATATGTAACATATTGATAGTAACTACTTTCCAAAATAAACATGATAAGCTAATATACATATGAAATGTTTTACTTTGCCATGTTTGAACTATGTACTGTACACGAAGAGCATGCTTACCTTTGTTTTTTCAGGGAGCAATAATTTGTTATCACTCATTAGCGTAATAACCTTTCCTAATGATATTAGGCTAGCCGGAGTAATTCACAAACTGCAACAAATGCTAATGTCCAATTTTTTAAAAGAAAAATGTTCATTAATTATGTAATATAACTCGTTGAAAAAATTTGTTATTAACAATTAACATGAGGGTTTGCTAGAAGGATAGAAAGCAGGAAACCCTTTGCATTGAAAGTTCCTTGGACGCTTGAAACAGGAATGTTTGATAACAATAAATTAGTCAAATTTATGACACACGTATACCTTGCCTACATGCATATTCATAGATAGGTGCATAGATCACATCATGATTCCAAATGAAAGTCAAGTTAGGTATGTATAAAAAGTATTATTACAGTTGAGGCTAAAAAGTATGTTTTAAACACAATCATAAATTAATGATAAGTCATGTGTGCTGTTGGGATACATGGAAACTTAATGTTGAATTTTGTATGCCTAGACGAGTTGGTGTTGGCATTTTAGAAAATGAGTACAAAGTGTCAAGTGGGCACCGATGCACTGACAAAATATGTGTGCGTTTTGAATAAAGTTGTGCATGAAGCGTTTTGGATGTTTCTGTGAATTGTAATGCAAAATTTTCAGATGCAAGCCAAGCAAGGTAAACAGGTGAAATTGAGCACAAGGAGACCGCAGACGTGAGCATTATAATATATGTACCTATACCAATGCATTCTGAGAATACGCTGCTTACTTGCATGAAACTAGTAAAATTATTATAGTAACTTTCCTAGAATACATATATTATACAAACAAAAATTTATTAAACTCTCTGCTGGTGTGGGGTTGATGTGGCTGATGACGAGACAAAAAAGTCAATGTGCTGAATATTTCAAAGAGATGACTTGCATGGATCTCAACTGGTTTTTCTGTAAAAAATAAACTGCTTAATAATCATACATAACACACAAAGCAGAAACAAGCTTTTTGCATTTTTTTAGAACAGCACCCTGTTGTGATTTTGCCTTTGCAGACACAAAAAATTGTTCAGTGCTGTGATTCTTTTATGGATGGTCTTTAAGAAGCTGCCAGTATATTTTGGTAAACAATAGATTGGCCAAATTATAATAAATTTGGTATTTTATAAAAAAAATATTTTTTTATAAAAAATTTGAAGTCCTCCAATCGGGTTTGAATTAATGTGCAATGGAATGTGGTCATTGCAGATATTCATTGAATGAGTTCGAGCAATAATTTTGACGATGAACTGGTGTCAACCGGAGGTCAGAAAAAGTGCGAGCGAGATCCTAAAACTGTGCCGCACCAAACCAGTTGGGATTTTGAGTGGAAAGTGTAGGAGGAGTTGAGAAATAAATTTTTATTTTAAGGTTTTACATTCATCATCAGGATCTACGTAGAAAACCGTAATAGTCGAGTAATGTAATTCGTTTTACTTTTTTATAACATCACAGCAAGGTTTTTGGGCGGTAGAGAAAAATCAAATTTGGTGTGCAATTTTTATAACATATGACTAAAAATATGTACATAGCACACATACTTGCTAAAATAATCTTCTCCAGAAACAACGTAAATTTTTGGAACATTATAATTTACTCTGATAAATAACAAAGCCAATACAATTAGAAGTCTAATGATGATTTGTCGTAGTTAATCGTTCCTCAATGAGCAGTCACCTATTTTGCTAAAACGTTATAATTTCTAAATTATTAACAGCGAGTAGAAATAATCTCAATTTTAATTTTGTCAGCAGTAAAGTTCGACGTATTCTAGGAGCAAATTTTGAGCCTAAAACTATTGTAAAGAGGGTTGCTTGCTAAATATTAATTTATTTGAATGCGGCTTGAGCTAAGAACTAAAGGTACTAAGGGCTGTGCAAGAAGAAAGAATCAGATTCAATCGAAATATATCGCTCACCGACAAAACGTTTTAAGTTGAGGCTTTGCACAGATGATCATTAGACGACTATTTAACGTTTTCCAAAATTTCAAGTGTGTACCAATCAAAATGCCAAAGTTATTGCAACCGTAAGTGGAAGTGCTGATAAAGTGCATTTCCGAGCCAGGATATTGGAAACAGCCTTTCTAAAGCAGTTAAAATCTAAAGGTTTTGACACTTCTTTGTCCACTTTACATCGTGTGATTCATTGCGAAGGTCATCGTAGGCAGGCCAAGTCTCAAGGACTTCCGTCTCCCAAGAAAAACTACCCTGGTTCACATCGCACCCAGATTTAAAGTTTGCCTAATGTCTGGTCTCTAGTTATTATTTTATACAAAACTTCTCCAGTGCTGATTCTTTGCTGGATTTCCAACACGGTTTTTGCAAAGCTGCAAGTACAGGTAAGCGTTAGATGGCCAAGTTAGAATAAATTTAAGATCTTGTATTTTATATAAACATTTTTTTGATAAATAATTTTTTATATAAATAACTCTTAAGACGTACGGGCGAGATAAGTTCGGATCTGATGTCACAAGGAAAGCGAGGGCATTGCCAAAACTGATGCAAGAATCCATTTGACGTTTTTCATGGAAAGTGTAATTTTGAAATATTATTAAAAAATTGATTTGACAGGCCGATAAATATTTTTTATTGTAAGGTTTTACACCAATTTAATCAAATTTAAAAACCTGTTGGGCAATTAGAGTCAACTATTTTTATCTTCCTTGAAAGTAACCTAGCTAACAATTAGATTTACCAAATCAACATTTAAACGGTGTATGTATTTAGCATACAATTTGGTATTGCTGTAGTGAAAGAAATTCGGTATCAGTATCACAATCTATGTAGAAAACTGTAAAAATTGAATAATGTAATTCATTTTTACATTTTATAACTGCACAAAAAGGTTTATGGACGGAAGAAAAAAATAAAATTTTGTGTACAATTTTACAATATACGATTAAAAATATGTTATAGTACATACATAGCACTCATACGAGCAAAGATAATCTATTCCAGAAACAATGTGGAGTTTTGGAACATTATAATTTCTTCTGAGAAAAATAAAACCAATATAAATAGGAGTCCAATGATATTCTCGCATATTTATGGTCTGGCATGACGTGAACATAGCCAAATATTTTGCTAAAATGTTATAATTTTCAAATTTATGGAGATTTTATAACAGCGAGAAGAAATTACTCTGTCTCAATTTTAAATTTCTGCAGTAAGTTTTGATGCGTTCTAGGAGTTAATTTTAAATCGAAAAATATTGTAAATGGAGTTGTTGGATAAATTTCAATGCGACTTGAACTAAGAAGTATAGGTATACAAATTTTAACTAGCAGTTATAAAATATAATATTAATTACTGTGGTAGCTAATTTGATTAAAATGTATTGATCAAACTAAACTAGAATGTAAACTTATATGAGTAAAAATAATTTGATTTCCGCGGGCTATAAATAACACTGGAACTTAAGAATTGTATGGGTTTATTTTGGGAACACGAAGGGAAAAATCTTTTTCAAAATTTGCTCTGAAAAATATTTGAGAGAAAAGTAATTCATTCAGAGGCTGTGGAAATTGCTTTTTTGAAAAATGGAAACCTTCCCGTAAAATGTTATGCTGTTTATTTGTAAAAAAATAACTGCATAATAATAAGTATAAATAATAAGTATAAGTATTGAAGGATTTTCAATGCAAATAGCGTAGCTTGCTGACGCAGTAATACGGCTTTCATGTCTCGCTGTATGCCATTATTCAGCATTGTAACAGAACCGAACGACCGTACACGCGTCTGTTGGCTGTGCTTACTGGTTCGTACTATTTCAAGTTGTAAGGTACTTTTAATAATTATCAATTGTCCACGTTGCATCAATCCCATTTTAATTCTATTCAATTTCTAACTGCACTGTTTATTCAAAAATATATTTTACATGGATGACGCATTATATTAATTTTTGATTATTGCCACTTATGATTCATGATAATAATTAATTATTATGAATTTAGAAAATGTCCATAAAAAGGTTTATTCTCCTTATGCAACAAGAAAATATTAATATTGAACCACTGTGATAAATTTGGGTGAGCTTTGTGGGGAGTCGCACACTTAACGTCTTATCTAAATACTTACTTACTCTCGTATTACTACAAAAATTAAATAGGAACCGGTTTGAATTTGCGATGTTTGAAAACAATAAATAGGTCAAAACATATTTATAGCACAAATATAGCTTGGAAATATGCATATTCATATATATGTAAATAGTCTATGTAACGTAAATCATGTCTTCAAAATTCAGGTAAGTATTGTAAATATTTATACAAAGTATTACAATGAAACATGTTTTAAACAAAAATCACAAATAAATGATAGATCATAATTGTGCTATGGAGATACCTTTAATGCCGAATTTGGAATGCCTAGATGAGTTGATGTTGACATTGTAAAACTTATTAGAAACTGTCAAGTTTCCAATTCACTGAAAAATGTGTGTGCATTTTGAATCAAGTTAGATGAAGGTTTCTGTATGTTGGAGCTTTTGTAGGTATATATAACGCACATAGATAGATGCTCACAAATGATTTTCTCCGGCTCTACTGCTATGCTGCCGTACATTGTAATCCAACATTTTTCAGATGCAAGCCATGCCTACACGTAAGAATTATAACATACTAATAAAAATGCACAGTGCGAATATTCTGCTTACTCTCATGAACATTAATAAAATATACTCTGATTGTTCCGTCATCTAACTCTGGTAGAAATCGTTTTTTGAGAGTAGTTGCATTTTATATTAATGTGGCAAGAAAAAATATATGACGTAAAAATTAATTTTATTAACATTTCAGATCACGTGAATTTTTAGGTGACTGATGACAAGCCAAAAACTCATTGCATTGGTCTGGAGATTCAAGCGGAGAAGACACCATGGATCTTAACTGGTTATTCTGGAAAAAAATAAACTGCTGTGAACATCACACTAAAGTATGTACGAGGCTGAAACAAGCTTTATGTATTTCTTATGACAGCAGCCGGTTTTTCTTTTGCCTGAGGGCTTTCTGTGTTGTTGCTATGGAATACCTGGTTTTGATATAAAAAAATCTGGAATGGCTTTGGTATTCATTTTCCCATTTTCTCTCCAGCTCACAAACAAATACACCCTTGCAGTATTATTTCGTCTAGTCACAATTTTATAAATTTTGTTGTAATTACTATAATTTAAAACGGAATATTGTCCGCATTGAAAACTTGAACTGAAATAATTTGGTATAATTTTTATCGCTATTGATGACAAACAATTTTTTCTCAGATCTTAGAATAGAACTTAGCTAAATTTCCGAATTAAATTGATTATTTTGCGCAAACTTCCTCCAGTGCTGATGGTGATTCTTAGCTGGCTTTCCGACATGGTTTTACCCCTACAGGTAACCGTTAAATTAGCAAATATATTTAACATTTCGTAATTTATTTGAAGATTTTTGTAAATTTTTTGTCAAGCAGTCGTGCTCTTAAATGTACATAGTTTCAGGTGCAATGAAATCTTGCCATTCTTGAAGCTCCGGGATTTAAGCAATAAAAGTGAAGATGTGCGGGCGTCAACCTGTGGTCTGAAATAAAGTGACGCATTTCCCAGAAGGTGCTGCAAGGAACCAGTTGTTGTTGAACATGGAAACTATAACTTAGAAATTTGACATACAAAAATGGATTTAAAAGGCCGACAAATATATTTTAGATTTAAGGTTTTACATCAATTTAATTAGTCAATTTGTATTAATTAGTTTTAAAAACATGGTGGAAAATTAGAGTCAATTTGTTTTATCTTCTTTAAAAGTGACCCAGATAGCAACTAATTTGATACAATCATACATATAGAGTTTTTTATGTATTTAGTGTACAACATATTGTGCATTTTAAAGTGCAAGAAATCCGATATTACCAGGAAAAAATTCATAGAAAACTGTAAAAATCGAATAATGTAATTCGTTTTTGCATTTTTATAGCAACACAGAAATGCTTATGGTCGGTAAAGAGAAAAAAATCTGCAAAGGTTTACACCAAATACGATTAAAAAGTTGTGGTACATGGTACATACCACACAAATTGCTAAAATATCTATTCCAGGAACAATGTGGGTTTTTGGTACATTATAACTTCTCCTGACAAAAAACAGAGCCAATACAATTTGGAGTCAATTGATCCTATCCCAAAACTGTTTGCGCCACATAATCCTTCTCAAAACTGCAAATGTAGCATCACATATTGCAAAAATTGTATCGAATTTACAAATTTATCGTTGGTTTATAACAACGAGCATAAGCTAAGCTGTCTCAATTTAAAATTTTCACAGCAAGTTTTGATGCATCTGTATCATAATATTTTATAAAAAAGTTGCAATATGTAAATCTTGATGTATATTCAAGGCATAAAACAGTTTGTATCTTTTGAGAGACAGCTTGAAATGCACATTTGTACAATGTTCACTGTACACTGAACTGGATAATAAAGGTACTTAAACTTGAACAAGCAGTTTTAAAATGTTATAAATATGTATCTTGAATATAAATTCTCACGTATTAAGCATTCCCAGGGAATGGGAAAATATAAAATACTCTAAAATAAAAATATGCTTAACATAATGCAGATGTTTATATTATAAGCTTAACGTTTTGAGATTTTGCAGTACCCTATTTTGTTCAACCTAAACATTGGTATGGAAATGTGGGTATGTGAAGATTTACATCTGAGTATCCATTTCGTGGCTGCAGAATCACGTGACACAAAGTAATTTTTTTTGGCGCATTCAATTTAAATACTGACTAAAATGTTTCAAAAATTGTCCCATATGTATTTACTCTGTGCACTTTTATTAAACATGATCAACGATTTTATTTATTGCCACAAATAAATAAAATATATCCAAAAGTTGTTTCCATTTTAGCTAATCGCATGTCAGACGTGTAGTAATTAATATTTTTCAATTAACTATATGTATATATGATTGCATTTAAAAAGGCAATTACACAAAATTTAATAGCATTTCATATCTAGCAATTTCTGGCTAATAAATTGTATTTTTTCGAAATATATCAGATCCATAATTTAAGTCAGAATAACTATACTACACATAAATTTTACATTAAAATATTTGAAACTTAAAGTTAACCGGTTACATTTTATTGATGAAAAACTGCACAGAGCTAAGCAGTGTTAAAAATAAGTCTGCATTACGTCTGATGATAAAATGGGTTAAATACACCGTATAGTATCAATATACTGTATTAGTTTACATTTCAAAATTAAAATATTTAATACTTAGAACAGGTATTCCATTACAATTTATTTCAGTTTTTAACTGGCACATTATCGACTCCTGATGTATATTAATGAGTTTAGATATTGACATCTGATGCTAATATATGCGGTAATCTGGAAAGCTCTGTAGTTGAACTAAATGTTTAAATGTGTGTGTTACGAAGTTCATTCAACTAAAAATTAGGTCATCGTTCGGAAGAAATACATCGAAGCAGATTTCCGAACATGTTAGCAGTAAAGCACAAAGTATATCCGTACCTCGCCAGCCATTAAAATATTTTTCGGCTGTCTCTCTTTGTGAATAGCTTATCTCTGTACCTTCGCTTGTGCAATTTATAATGTGAAATTTTAAATCTGCATTTTTGAATCAAGATGACACACAC
>JAHZMV010006370.1:0-16026 GCA_027743765.1 Coecobrya sp. COE2
AGTTAATATTGCATGTACTTAGAAAGCAAAATAGTAATAAAATTAATAATATTTCTGCTGTAGCTGCTGTTTTCTTGAAACCATCTATCCCGATTCCGAAAACTCAAAGCTGGCAATTATTCCGGTCTAGTTAGCTTATGAGGATAAAATTATGGCTAATTACGATTAATGTAATTTGCTCACTTTGTTTGATACAAACTTATGTCAAAGCAAGCAAAGCTTATGTTCGTTTTGTCTTCATTCAAACCACTGGCATTAGTGATGTATGTGATGTTTGAAAAATTTGCAGCCATCTTATGTAGCATCAACCTATTATGATGTTATGAGCGCGACAACGAATTAGCATCACTACAATTGGCATCCTGGTATATTAAGGATTTCAATTATTATATTTTCGCATAAAAATGCGCATTAAAGCTTGTTGCCTGCATGGTTATGTAATATAACAGTTTCAGGTTTATATAGCGCCTATTCTGATATCTTTTAAATCTTACCGTCAACAGAAGAATAATTGATGTCAAATAATGCTTTACTTCCTTAAGAACTTGCCACTGAATAGCGCGTGGCGTCCGCTACTTAATGAAAGAGAGAAGAAGCCGTGGGAGAGTTTCTCAATAATGCAAGCAATAAAAATGTCTTGGAACAAATAAATCTTATTTTACGCAGGTGCAAAGTGCAAATGTGCACAGCATGCATTCTTTTTTTATTTCATGTATTTGCGCATTTGAACGAATTTATTTTAACGATACATTCGGCAACCTTAAATAGTGAAATCGGAATCAGCCATCAATAATGAGTGAATGCATGCACTCATACAAGAGCCAACTCAAACTACCGAGAATAATAGTGTTTAGGTAAGTTAGAGGACATGACATATAACAAATAATATCAATATCAGCAATCATCATCGATATTTTTATTATTCATTACTCATGCTACACTGATGCTAAGCTCAATTAAAGTAAAACATGGATGACACCGTTTACCTGTACCGATCGATACTACAGAAACGGAAACTATAAGACCGTTTATACAAGTATGAGAAAACAACACCTGTTGATTTAAATGTTTGCTAATACTTAACTAACCGATAAGTTAACCAAGAAAGGTTAACATGACGGCATATTATGCGAAATATGATTATTACTATTTACAATTCAGCCCACCACTTGGCTTGGCTGTATAGGTTAACGCGTGTATAAAGTCAAGAGGAACAGAGAGAGGAGAAGGACGTGCAAAAAGGTTTTATGATTTGCCTGGCGTGGCGTGAGACTCTTTAAGCATGGTTTTATGATATGCATTTTTTGTAACGTTGAAAATATTCATATATTCTCGTCACTATTGAACAGAGAGTGCGGATGATGACGATATGCCAGAGTAAACGCAGAGGAATACTTCACATTCAACTTGTTCAACATCAGAGAGCCTACTGAATGACACTAAATTAATAGTGCTCCTCACCCACTTTCAACTTTCTTTGGGTGGCGATGAGAATATGTGTTTCGTCATTGGCTTTCATACACGAATGTAATATAATATGCGTGTATAAGCTTCATCGTGCATGGATGGGATGGGACATTAAATTATTTGAACAGATGCAAGACGGTTCACGATGTCCAAGAGCCTCTGATATATCAGTACGTGTGGTTGTCTTTCTGTGGGTCAAACACAGTTTGTTAAAGTAAAATTTATTCCAGTACCTGGTATACGATCAGGATCGCTGGACTCTACTCTAAAGCCGTGTGTTATCACTTATCAGTAAAAACCGCAAACATTTTTTCACATTACCCATACACGAGGAATTAGACAGGAGAAGGAGGAGTTTACCAGGCAGCTAGTATATACATTTGTGTTACAAATAGTCACAAGGAAGATAAGCCGTTGACACTGTGTCAATAAATATTTTATACGCTGTACTATCGGATTTTTTTGCAAAGTTGAATAAACAAGTAGGAGAACTTTAGGAGTTTGTTAATCCTTGGATTCGGTCATTGAGATTAGTGGCGTTTGTTAGAGAAAAGTTATCTCAGAAGACTTCAAGGGGACCCTTGGTCAATTCACTCTGATAATGGTAAGCTATAACGAATGGGTTTATAAAAATATTGTTGCTGGCTTGTAGTTATTAAGGAACAAAGATTAGAATCAGTTTGACAATTATAGACACAGTTTGAGTTTATAGCTGTGAGTAATGACGCGAGGTGGATTTTTTTAGAGAAAAATGCATTAATGCACACACACCTACCTGTTGCATTAAACGTGCACGTGCTTGCGCATTTAGTTTTTAGTGCACTTTTCTCCAAAAATAGCTGGTTTAAGACTGTATGATTGACACATAAAGTCTTTTTATGTGGGTTTAAGTAATAACGATGAGTATAATATCGACATTAAATGTACATGAGTAATGTACACTATATGGAAATAAGAATGCATGTTTGGAGTAAAGACTAATGTATATTTTGTTTCCTTAAAATTATTTTAGGACCTGAGTATTCAAGCATTTAAGGAACCACGTGGTTTTATTAAACTTCTGCAATGGGTAATGTCGAATTCTTAAAAAGCTCTTTGCAATTTGTGCATTTGCCACCACAGTGGATTACTCTGGTCAATATGGATTTCGCATTACGTGCAATAATGGCAAAAATGTAACCGTTAGAGCGACGGCTACTTCGGAATACCCATTCAAGTATGGTGTTAAATACAGAACTTGTAATATTTTTAAAGGATATGATTTTAATGCTTTTTCCGTTACTTAAATAATTTGTTTTAGTTTGGATCACAACGCATTTGTCATTAAAGATAAATTGCCAGCAGACTGCCCCGCTGTCCCAGAAATCCAAACGATCGGAAATGCTCAGGTATTGAATTCAAGATTGATTCTTTTTCTAGGAACAAAATTAATTTTTAGTAAAGCTTTTTATAATTCGTTATTATTATTGTAATACAGAGTGAGTCGGTTTTCTTCGTTTTCACTGGCGTGGTATCGTTTATCTATGCCACTGTGATGATTGCAATTTACTTACTCGCTGACAAGATCTATTTAAATAACCGAAGGGGTCCTCTGGTGGTAAGAAATTATTTTCTACTGATTTGATTATAAGGAAAATATAACATCAAGCTTTTTGTATCTAATATTATTTATCTCTACCTAAATTTTGTGAGTAGGATTTCTTCTCAACCGTTATGGTTGCAGTATTCTGGATAGCTGGTGCAAGCGCTTGGGCTCATGGAGTGTCCTCAGTGTCCAGTGCCATGAACAGCGAAGAATGGCTGAAATGTCCTGATGGCTTCGCCTGCTCAGGTTACTTCTACGATGGCACATCCAAGCTCGTCATCAGCGTTGTAAGTGTCTATTTAGCTAAATAGACTGGCTGTAATCTGTAGATATCAATTTAAGAATGCATTATAAATGAAAATAATTTAAATTTTGAAATAGCTCTTTGGATTCATCAATTTTGTCCTTTGGTGTGGAAACATTTGGTTCTTGTACAAAGAAACTGCATCGATCCTGAATGGCGTCATGGGAGCCCCACAGTCAAATATGCAGTCACCAGGATCCCCACAGTGAAATTATTAGTCGCCTTCACAGTCAAATCTCGCAGATTAATAAGCATTAATTTTTGGAACCACTCGATATCATTATATTTCTTTTACATTAATTAACAAAACCAAACCACCCGCATGTACACAGAAGTGGCCAAAACTTTTTTTTCAATATAGGTATATGTACTTGAAGCAAACTGCTATACGAAACTAATGAACTAATATTGTTGTATTAATCAGAAATTATGATTATAAGACAAAAATGAAATTTTTCTAGTAAGTAAGTTCTAGAGAATATCGGAGCTTTTCGAACCTCTCTATTAATTATCTCTTGGCTTACTTTATATATAGTTGTCTTTACTATTGTTAATAAGGTAGCTAACTACTCTTCTCGTTGTATTTTGTTGTATTTTATGATGGTACAAAATAACATTTCTGATTGGTACTTTATTAAACTGCCAGACTGACACAACATTATTATATGATATAGTTACTTAATTGCACTTGAGCCGGTTGAAAACAGTATCCTTGTTCTTTATGTTCAGTTTATATTTATCGTTATTTTGGTGATGGGATGTACTTTGAGCTAGTCCATCAAATTACCTACAGAATATTATCGTTAATTGTTCAATATTTTATCAAATGGTTCGTAATTATCAGTATACTTTGAAAGTTTCTACTGTGTAGTTGTTTTCATTATCTATATATGTATTTTTAAGCATGTAATTTAGATTACGATGATGTTGGGTATGTACTTTATTTTGGAACGATTTAATAATTCCGGTGTAAATTATTGACAATGCTTTAATATGCCATTCTCGTAATAACAGTTATATTTATGGTACAATGAGGAGCTTTCACGATTTAAGTTTTACGTTAAAATATGAAATTGTTGATTGTATACATAAGTTCAAATGCCGACAATCTATATGTATTAAATAAATTGATGGGATTAAAAAGTATTTAATAAAGTTATTTTTCATGTGTAAAATAAATATCCAATTTATTCACCAACTCTTGTTGTAAGAGAAGTGTGTTAAACCATAAAATATACAATATAAAATAAATTATCTTTAAAAATCATTTCATTTTGTGAATATTTTGAAACAACGAGATTACTATACAAAACATTTTTAAACTTGAAAATGGCAACAATAGGAACTCGCAGCACATCCTGTTGCCCTTTTAATTATTGAGATTCAAAGTGATCAGAATATAGTCTATTAACTAATGGCTCTCAATCGAGGATCCGAGATTTTGACTTCTTCATCATCGTCAATGATATTTGCATACTTACTAGGATGTCGACCATCTTCAATCCACTTCGGTGGTACTGAATACTGACTACTGCTTTCTTCAACCAAAATATTGTCTACTGAAGGTTCCTGGAATCGCCTGCTGCTAGTTTTGGTAACAACTCGCAAATCCTCCTTGGATTTCTGTATTGACGGTTTTACGTAAAGGTCACCTATGTCGTCCTTATCCTGTCGTAGATTATGCCTGCTAATCAACGCCTCTTCTTCAATGTTGTTTACCCTGTTTCCAATATATTCCGCCCAAAGTTTCATGGCATGCAACCTCAGCTCTGAATTGGTTTGTGTAGTACCAGAAATTAGCCGCTCTAAGGTTTCAGGTTGTTGGACACCGACATTAGCGGTTTTTGTACACTCCACGAGCTGTTTCTTCATGTCCGCTTGTTCTTTTGTAAATGACTTGATACTCCTTAGGAGAAGTTTCATAAGAGCCTTACATTGACTTATGTCATGACGGAAGCCATCTTGTTCTAATTTTAGACGCGACTCCGTTTTCTCGCAACGCTTTTCTAAAATGTTATTCTTTCCATTAAGTGCCTTTAATGTGCGCTGTGGACAAAAGTAATATGAAAATCACATATTTGAAATCCTTAACCCCAAACAATAATAACTGTAGTTAATTTTTTTTACCTCGTTAGCTTTTTTCAGGGAACGGTTTTCCTCTTCGAGACGCGCACACTTCCTTTCCAACATGACAACCTTGCTCACTGCATCCCTCCAAAGGTTAGACTTTTTAGCAAGTTGGATTTCACTTTTTGCCAATTTCATTTGATACTCTCTTTCTGTAACAGTAGCAGTGGCCTCTTCGGCTATACAAATTCAAGATATTGTCAGTTATAAATGCCAATCTCGAATTGAGATGAGATATAATTGCAACGATAAACATGGGTACTTACATTGACTTTTCACGGCTATGTCATTAGTTGCCACTGGAATACGATGGGAACACTTGTGTATTTTGTCACTCATCTTATTTACATGAATCTCAAAAAACTCGGATTCCTTCTTGAGCAGTGCTTCTTGTAAATCTAAGTTTTCTCGTATGGTGGCACTAAGGACCTCTTTCAATTCATCGGACCTATCGAAAAAACCATATTAAATACGACTCCAGTTAAGTATTTTAATAGCCTTAGAATCAGAATATGAGCATATTTCAGAATGAGAACTGTATTTTATAATATTCTCTGGAAGTACTTACGATTTGGCTTGTCGTTGGAGGAGATCAGTATACTGTGCCTTGATGGACTCGCATTTAAGATTGCCCTGGCTAATGGTTTCCTTTAGAACCGATGTTTCTTCTCTGTGCTGTTTCATTAAATTATCCACGTACTTCTCCAGCGTTTCTACTCTCTCTGCCAGAACCAAAGGATCGGACACGTCTGAAAACCGAGTTTTGTCGTCACCTTTAAAAATAACAATTCCCATATTATTCAACGTGAGCCTCCGTTCCTAGGAACATCACATCATTTTTTACACATTTACAGTTACATACATTTTTTGATCTTATCTCCAAGATCGCTCAATTTATCTGCTAATGGAACTGCCCTAGGGTTTCTCTCCAGTAGGTGATGCACTGCTTTCTCATCAACTTTTCCAAGAAGGATAGAGGCCTGATATTTTCGGGACATGATTTGTCGTTGGGTCTACGGAAGTGACGTTACAAATATATAGAAAGGAAAGGGTGGAAAGATTAGCTTGTTTAGTCGAATGGAAATGGTGTTTCCAGAGGTAAACATTCCATAGCAACACGTACATATAATATATACCCTGATAATTTTAATAACTAGTATTATATATAGATAAGGACAGTATTTACCTCAAGTTTATCATTCAGCCCCACTAGATGTTGACAATGAGTTCGTTCTTCCATTATAACTTCCTGTAACTTATCGTTAATATCTTGTACTTTATACAGGTCCCCCAAGATATTTGCATGCTTTTCGCTGTTTTTTGTCCACTCTTGAACAAACTGAAGGATTCTATAGAATAAACAAAATATGCATTGTTCATTGTTAGTCAACCTAACTGGAATGATCAAACTCCACAAAGCATTAAAACATTTACAACTTTCTCTCATGCTCATGCTTCCTTGCCAACTTACTCGTCTTCTACTCTTCGGCTTTTCTCCAGTAATTCTCTTTCATTGTCCAGTCTTTTCCTGCAGTACTCAATAAAATCGATAGGATTGTCAAAAGCTGCCATCCACAGGTCAGGCTTCCTTCTTATGTCTTCATAATACATGGGGTCAAACATGTTTTCTTTTTCCTCTTCATTCAATATCAGTTCAGTCATCATGTCCGATAGGAACTTTTCATTTCGACGAGTTGCCGTCGCACTACATATTTCATGTCGATGAGATGATCGATGACCAACTGCACCATGATTACGCTGTATAATGTCTTTCCGGAAAATATCTGTTCTGATTGCACCTTTCTTTGCTCCAGGGGATGTGGTTGTTCTCGTCGATATCACCACTTTCTTCTTTGGAAGGGTCACTTTCTTTCCCCTGTCCATTTTCACACTTTATTTAAAATCTTTGCTTCTTTAACTAATGATATTAATTAGTGAAAATAGTTAAAAGGTGTAACTACTCGTACAAATCAAGCATACAACATATATTTATGATCATGCTTACGGACCCACATACATTCAACAATGCATTTACTATTTGCCTGTGTAATATTCTGTTTTGAGTCTCATGAGTATATTTTTTGTCGGTTAAAACCAACTGTCTCAGTAAAACGTGTATATCAGCTTTCCAGTTTTACTATACAGGCCAGAATGTCTCATTATTCATATACACCTGGTCCCTTGGCATGGGATATTCAGACGGCAATATGTATGGCGTACCATTACATATACAGACTTTGGATTTAAACAATGCAATATCACCGTTCCGTTACCCTGGTAATCTGTACCAAGCCAAACTTCATTTCATGAAGACACATCATTATCATCACAACGACCAGGCTTTACAAATGACATTGCTTGTGTAAAGAAAACGAAATACATTATCACGAGTCACGAGAAAATATGAGTTTATATCCTTTTTGTCCTTCAAAGAATTTTCATGCAAAATGCTTCAATTTAGTCGTTTTTAAATAGTAATACAAATGAAGCATTAACACCAATTATACAAAGAGCAATACAGGTAGATATGCATACTAGATTTCCATGAGTTTCTATAAGTCCATTTCCATAAAAAAATACTTACATACTGATAACATTATGGTGCTAGATATTTAAATTTTCAATCATGGTCATATAAGCTAAAGGTCGTCGTTTTTACTCCCATAACCAATACCTAGTCAGCCAGACAGAAGTGAGAGTGGAAGTCAAAACTCATGAATTTTTGAGCGTTTAGCTTTTATAATCTCGCTACTTGGGTAACCTAAAGGATCCTGTCCAGGTTCGGGAATTTTCTTGGTACTGTTAGAGGTATGTCGTAATGTGCGGCATTTAGGAGATTTTTTAATTTTACATTTATGACAAGTTTAAAAAATTACGTATTATCGATTGGAATTAAAAGGTGGAAAAAGTGTGTTGATGTTGATTCGTTTACGTTATGTAGTTCGTTTACATATTTATAGGAATTGTTGTCATTTTTTATTTAATTCCAGACACGTAAGGCTGGTTATGCATGTTGTTAGAACGCGGTGATTTGATTTCTGACCTACCAAACCAAGTTATGAAATTATTATTTTTTTGTGCTATTTGTCCTTTAAATTCCTGTCTGTCCTTTGGATTTAACATTCATGCAATCTTAACAGGCCCAAATGAAATAGTTATTGATTTCTCAGTGTTGGCGCTGAAAAAAGTTTCTAGGTTTTAACTTTTCTTCCACTGACAGTAAGTCACTGAGACACTAGTTGTTATAAACAGATCTTTCAATAGATATCAACACCCTTCTACTCTATTCATATTTCATTTATTGGCATTTCACAAACAGGCAAAGTATTTTCTTCCATGCATGAACTTGCAATTAGGTAGGTTAAGCATTTTCCTATTTATCCTTTACCTTCGTTAAATGGTATTATTCCGCAAGGAAATATGAAAAGCAAATTAAAAACAACCCCACAAATATCATAATTGTAGGCAACCATGCATAGGAATATGAACGAGACGAGAGGTTTATATATTGCTCCACTTCCTAGTTGTATGCGTGAATCACCACGTTTCATGTTAAAATATATAGTAATTTGCATGCAAGTAGTATATAAATAGTTACATTCCTTCCTTCCTGATTTAAAGAAAGTATTACTATTTTAACACTATAACCACTCATATGAGTGTTGAGTGAGACGGTAGGCAACCTGATAGAAAAAAAGAAATTAGAGTCAAGTCAATATTCAAACCATACTTTTTGTACAAAAAGGCATTTATTATCATAGCCTTGCTCTAGTTCGTTTCATAGGTTTTCATATCATCTTCATGAAATTTGTCTATTTTACTTCAACTTCAATATGATTGCGCGCTTTGCAAGTGTACTAGCGTAATGTTCAGTGCACAATTTCATTGTTGCATGTCAGTACTTTTTGCGACGCCAACAGGTAAGCGATAGCACACTAACTTTTGATTAAGATATATTCGTATGTCTGTCGGTTAAAATTATTTAAACATGTCGCTTACGATCACAGTAGACCAAGGGAAAAAAACAAACATGCAAACCATAATATTTTGCGGTAAAAACTATCATTTTCATTATCGCTAAACATTTTTATCGTCAGCTTTGTGTATATAGACGCTTTACCGAGATTTTACGCAGTTGGCACGAGCGTTTATTGATAAACGTTGTGTTTTTTACTATCGCTACTGTATATTCTACTGATCACACAACTAATATATCTCAACTTTTTACCAAGTAAGAAAACCAACCAAGCTATGAATTAACGCAATAGTTGTATGTATGATTATGAAAATCATTAACATTTTATTACGTGTCTGTAATGTAACGTTTAACGGTTCGCCATAAATTATACTTTTCACTGTATTGTTTTAAAGTGGAAATAACCATTGCGCGTTATGCTAGTTACCTTATTGTATCATTTCTTTGCAATAATAATACTCAACTTATCATTATCATCTCAGCATACATCATCTAGCGTAACAGTGCACAGTACACCTCTATTATGAATTATCATTGTTGGAACCATTGTTACTTGATGAGTATATAGTGTATACATAGTATGCTTAAACATTAAATAGCGTAACAAGTGTGTTTTAAAAGGTGTGTTTATTGAATTAAACACTCTTTCATCTTTACTTTACCAACAATACATTGTTGCATTACATGTAGGTATGCATAACCTACCTAACTACATAGTTCTCTATATATGCACCAATGTTACTATTACTACTAGAGTGGTGCCATTGTTTCTCACAATAGCTGTACAAAATGCAATAAGAAATGAGATGACTAACCAACAAAGCTAAAGCCATCTTGCCGTTGTTGCCGATGATCTACTGACTGATGATGCCCCTCTATACCTACGTCGCTATAAAGCCACACAGCCACATAAACTGCAACAAACAAAGATTAACAAAAACTCTGCTCTCGAACTGGTTATTGGAGTAGTGGTATGATGGCGAGCAAATATGGAATGATAATATGGAAATTCGTTAGTTGAGCGTTGGACATAATGTTCAGAATGCTGTTTAGGTAGGGTGCCTGTGGGGTCTCAAAATATACATCCTTACATCACTTTGTATATAAAAGCACATACATTTCATAGAAACCCATCACCACAAATAAGATGGGATGTTTGTGAGTATTGTTGCATCTACATTACTTCTCACAGACTACATCTTTCTAAGTATGAAATGTAGGTACGTCTGTCTGTATTCTCTCTGTAAAGTGATACAATCAGTTGGGTCGTTTCACAATCACAGTTTGCTCGTAGTTGTGTGTGGTGGTGTTGTGCGTACGTGCGGGATGCTGGTCTGCCTGCAACTCTCAGGTTTGCTTGTTTGTTCGACACCTTTTCTCTCAAGTTGTGTTGTTATTTGCAAATTGAACTTTAAAACCAGAGCGAAAGGCAAAGGTTAGCTATAACTGGAAGTACATTAATTTCGTAGTAATTTTGTGTGAATTCATAGTTGGTCTGAAAATTGCAAGTTTATATATAAAAAAAGTGGACAAAAACATTTGTAAGTTCTCTGTGTGTACGCTGTCGGTGGTCCTTGTTGAGTGTGTATGGATATGGAGTAACCGTGGTAAGTTCAGAGATATTACGTAATTTCTTGTTTGTTCTTAATCGTGGTAATTTTTAGGTTATGTAGAAGGAGATTAGGCTTCTGCTGGAATCTATATTATAAGTTACGCTACGCTCTTATGGTCTTCCAGTAAATTCCGTTTAAATTTTCTAAAAAAATCATTTAAATGCGCACTGAAATATCTTGGCTTGTCAGGCGAGTAACGGATGCAAACATAAAATATGAAAGCAGTACATAATTTTCTTTTGCACAAAACGGTACAGACAAATAATTTTTATTTGGTCATAAAATTAAATACATCAACTCCTTTCATTGTTGTTGGTAGACGAGTTGAGTGATAAAAAAGTTTTGAGCATGATCCTGCATTTAATTGACTGCTTTCTTTTTCCGACTTTATTGCAACAAAGCACATTTTAATGAAATAGCGTCTTCCTACCTACTTTAAAGGCTGTCTATTTTAAATTGGCAAATTAACAAACAGAAGCTGTATATAGGGTCTATATACGCAGTTGGAATGAATATATATATCGGTCAGTGAACGGACTGGAGTCAATGGTACATTATGCATCAGGGGCATTGTGCGATAATGTCCGATAAGGAGAAATAAAGTGAGGACGTGTAGTAGAGTAGGTGATAACAGTGTAATTAGGGAATAGTAGTACATGCAATTGCAGCAACCAATGATGTACATTTAATTGATGGAAAATATAGTCACGGTATCTTTCTGTGAGATGGGTGTGTATGTGTTTTTGACTAATTTTCTGCCTACTTAGCTATTCTATTCTTGTGATCCTTTATGATTTAGTGGAAGTGGAATTTTTATCCGCTGGATTCCAGAAGAGTTTAGTGAAATATCTTTATTTGTTATACTAATTACAACCAGTTAATTAGTAATTAGTAGTTTGTACATTGGTGTGCCACTTGTGTATGTGTCGTTTAAAAATTGGGAGATATTTGACACTTGTGCATTATTGAATTTTTCAATTGAACATTTTGAAATATGTGCTATTGGATTGAAAGGTAGAACACGAAAAAGGACAAACTGAAGATCAAGGTCTTCGATTTTGTTTTGCCCGAAGGCATTTCGCTCATAGTTTATTTATTCCTGAACTTAATTATTTATTTGCAACTTTTGACGATGAGCTGTTGATTGTGTTGAGTAACATGTCTGGCACGAAAAAAAAATTATTGATCGACTACCAACTGTTAGTGTCGATCACTAAGTAATGGTGTTGTGCTTTTAGTGGTTATATTTCTTTAGTAAGTTTATTATAGTTACTTACGTAGCTAAAATAATGATAATCGTTATTGACTATATTTAGTTTTAAGTGTCATCAGCATATATTAAAAGTTAGGTAGTGAAAGGATAGTGTATCTAGAAGACTAACTGTTTATCTAGAAATGCCCTCATGAAACGCAACTACCATTTTAATTAACCCTAATCGTGTTCCATTTCCCCCAAGGCAGGGGTAATCCAACAGAATCTTAACTCCTCAATAAAGTGTTATTTTCATATAAGTAATTACATAGCTAGTTTCTTGGCTATATCCTAGGATTTCATTGAAAAATTAGATTATGGATTGTTATTTCTCACTTTCCAACATTTCCTCCCCTTCTTCCCCCGCACCACTGGAGTTTGTCATAATAATTGTGCTATATAGACCCCAACTGTGGTCAAGGATTCCACATTAAAACTGTACATGTAGCTAAGCCCTACTAACATAAAGTATTGCATATAAATAAGTTGCATTTGTGAAAGTCCCTGTCCTTCTACCTGTCTTCCTTCCTTTCACAGTTTAATCAGGCTAAACCAGTAAAATTGATCGATATAGTGAAAAAACATAAGACAGTACGACGTGTACCATGGACACTGGATAAGAGGAGAAAGCTTTGCATTTTTTGCAATCCACTAATTCAAGGCTATTGTCAAATAACAACACTGGGAAAGTGTCGTGTAGACTATATAGCAAAAAAATATATAAATCAATTGCTAGCGAAATGAGCAGTGTTCGTGAAAGTAAATAAAGGTTAGTAGTAGTAAAATATGTAGATCGATAATAAATAATAGTTACATATACGCTTGGAGGATATTAGAAATCTAACCTAATAACACAGTCAGTTGGGACGGGTGGAAAATATTTTTCCATTTCCATATAAGAGATTCCTCTCGTGTTCATTAAATTTTAGTACTTCTAGGGCGATAGGGAGAGTGAGAGAGTTATATATTTTTTGAGGATTGTTAAAATCGAGAGGCTAAGTTAATTTTACAAATCGAATTTAATTTTGGAATACAAATCGCTGTAGTTTGTTTATTATGGCAGTATTACCAATGCTAAGATTATTTAACTGGCAGTCATTTATAAGATGGGTTTTAGTATAGAAATCATAAAAAAGTTTCCGAGGAATAGGATAGCTTTTCCTGTTTATTGTGTTGGATTTTCTCAGTCAAGTTGAAAGTACCGAAGTTGTTCAGTTAATCTTTTTAAAGTGCATTGGTTGGAAAGATACTTAAAAACTCTACTTGGATTGATTATAGCTCAAGAATAGTAACAAATCAAAGTAAAGGATGAAAGTAAGGTAAGATAATAAAAATTGTTGTTTTGTGGTGGTCATAAAACACCGGGTGTAATGTAATTTTAATGTTGTTAAGCTTAAAAGAATGATATTTTGATTAGATATTTGATAAGTGAGTAAATGGGTTGGCGTTTTTAGTTACATTGTTACTTACAGACTGCATTTAATATTTGTTGCATACATTAGGAAATATCAAATAAAAAATCGCTAGCAGTTGATTAGCGTCACTGGGAAGTAGATGAAGAAAGTATTATTTTAATTTATGGACTCCTTAAAATAGATCTGAGATTACAGACACTACTATTACTATTATGTCTGCATATTATTTTAATCAAGATACAGCGTACATTTTTGATAAGATTAACAGAGCATTTGCGTGATCATCAATGATCATGTGCAAGAAACATTGTTTGCTTTTAATTGTTGTGCATGACTAGCGTAAATTTACTTCAATCTAGAAGTATAATATTTGTTTACGTACTAACTCCGTATAGACAGGTTGATTTTACATGTACCGAACATAATTGCAGTTATATAATTTAAAGTGAAAGTTGCCCATTTCCAATTTATCGAGTTGCTCGAGTTATTCAAAACAATCAGTTTATAGTATTTGATTTGAATGAAAGAGGGCTCATCCGAATAGTATTACCATAAATAATAGAAAATAGACTGAAGTAAGTCTACCCACTTGGAGCGGCGTTACAAAAACAGGTTGCAAAATTATTTTATGTTCAATTCGTAGAGAACTATTTTATAGTAGTCTTAATTTCTTGCTGAGCTGATACATCTGCTACGATATTAGTACTTGTTGAGTGTCGATATATAGCCATTTCAGAAAACAATAATACTTTGTCCTTTCCTTTTGTTTTATTAAGTTGCTTACACCATTCAATAGATAATTACTGATATACATATATAGACACAAAAGCGCATTCAACATTAACATTTGTATTTAGATCATCGAACGCTTTTGTCGGCTCCTTTACACCTCGCACTCATCTAATTAGCCATTTTTACATACAAAAACCGTAATTTAATCAGCTTTAGATTAGATTAGTTATGTTCATTGATCTCATTAACAAAAATTCAAGCCTACAACAACCACATGACTTACTACACCAATACACTTTTCATAAAATATAAACCCATTAAAACCAAAAAAGCTTACGTCAAGCGTCACATTACTAGTAATAATAATATACTTAATAATAGTAATAGCCTGCTTGTATGGAGACACATACTAAGCAAGCGTGTCTTTTAATCGTCGCGTCCAAGTCGTCAAAGCCATCATCACTCGCTACACTAGCTTTTCATTTTTTTGTCTTTTTAACTGCTAATATAACGCGGCGTTGTTCGTCAATGTGACTCATTACATCATGCAGGCAGACTGCCTATATCATCAATCACTATATAGCCACCTCATCCCTATACTACGGCTCATTACTCAAAAGTGGAAATAGGATATAATAAAAAAAAGTATATGGCTTTGTTTGTTCCGTTTTGTTCCAAACTCCTCCTGGCCTAGACAAGAGAGCTAGAAGGACATTTTTAGGACTCTTCCATTTACACATCCAGGGTTTCATTGTTAGAGGATTGATGACAATTACCTTCCATCTTTTACATTGTTGCTACCACACACTACCGCTTTCATTTACATAGCTTTCCAGTTGCAATGTAACAGTAAAAATTGTGTAAACGATATGGCAAACTCCTGTTAGAGTGCTAATGCGGCTGGTTGTAAATAAGAGTGTACGAACGAACAAGCGTTTAGGACAATATTTTACAGTTTTTATTGTCGTTTTATAGCTCTTGTGATTTATTCTAGCAAGTAGTGATGATACACGAATTCCACTTTCTATGTATGCATGTGTGGATATGACCTATGAACACATTTTTTCGTACTTTGTTTTTTTACCATTTTAATTTTATGATGTCTACCGAACTATCCGTATTTAGTATTTTATTCACGAAAGAAAAAGTCTGGTAGAGACAAGGCTTGCCTTTCTTTGTCTTGATTCTCAATCTTGATAAGCAATATCTACGCATTTAAGTATGTATGTATATATAATACATCCGTTGTATCTATAGTTGAAAGCAGGGATGGGAATTATGTAGGTTTTCGGCAGCCATGGCTGCCCAATGAGCGGGATTTCTTCAGTATAGGCACCCCAAAAAGATGCCATTGAGATTGAAAAGTCAACATAGATTGGAAGAAAATGCAAAAATTAAGCTGTAATTTCATGGGGCATAGTGAGATTTTTGCATTTTCTTGGGATTTTGTTCAAAATATTGGGGAATTTTAGCAGATTTCGGGTAAAATCCCCGAAAATTTTTAATGAGCGGGATTTTTTGGGAGGAGCGGGAACCGATTTCCCCTCCGCCGGCT